>PVKA01019349.1:0-42213 GCA_004027165.1 Ctenomys sociabilis | reverse complement strand
TTTGACAGGTGTAGACAAAGGAAGGGTTGTAGAAAGAAAAAATCATGATGTGTGTGTATAGACAGTACAGTTGGGATAGATAACGCTGTGCTTCTACATAATTCTATGAGAGGCAAGATCTGCACTAATGGTGGTTGGACAGGATATTATGTCGGCTTTTAGTGCTATGGTCATCCACTAGGTAAATAATTATTGAATCATTGATATAATTCAGCTATAAAGAAACCTGTAAATATAATATCATGTATGCACCTTGTACAATACCAAAACGTTATGAAAACAGTTTGCAATGTATTAATTCATCGACTCTGTATGGTTAAGGTGTTTTGAAGCTGTCTGATTGACATTTGTATTTCAATAAAATAAAAATAAATGGAAAAAAAAAGGCTTTTGACAAAGTCATACATTCAGTCATTTTTGAAGCCCTACAGAAAATTGGAATAAATGGCCTCGACTTTAATCTGATAAAAGCCATCCATGACAACCCAATAGGTAACATAATTTTAAATGGGGAAAAACTGAAATCTTTTACTCTCAGATCTAGAACAAGACAAGGAAGTCATCTGTCACCACTCTTATTCAACGTGTAAATGTTTTTAAAAAAGGGTAAAAAATGAAAAAAAGAGACAAAAAAATGCCACAGCACTGTCCTGGTACAATGATGTGTATGGTTAGATTTCTACATTTTTGTGTAAAAATATGTAATTGTTTGTTCATATTCTATAGGGACTTAAAGTTTAACATATCAATACTTGGTAGAAAATTCCTGTTCCATGTTATATGTAAGATGTTTGATACATAGTGAGGTGAAGCTCAATTTCACATGTGGTAGGGTAATGATAAGCTTCTGCTCTGTAGGATAACAACCTAAGTTTGCAGACCAGAAATTATAGAAAAAGAAAGGATGCAATGACAGCCAACATTTTGGCCATAGCCTTTGAAGGTCAGTGAAGAGTCAGGATATAGGTGAACCTGTAGTGTAACATCATGGAACTCAGTTGTGTCCCAAATTTTCTGACCAAGATTATGGAATCACAGAAGAAAGTATTCAGTGATGTAGAATGTGCTTAAGGAGGGCCACATGGAGAGAAAGAAACATTCTCTCAGGCTTTCACAGAGAGCAAATTGGTCACGCAATGGCTGTGACTCACCCACATGGATGACACTGACAAAGGATCTACAAAGCGCAGTACAGGGTTTCAGGATAAATCCTGAGGGGAATTGCCTGACCTTGTCAGGTACAAAAGTTACATTTCTTGTTATACAGGTCTTGCTTTATCTTGGTCTTACCTATCCAGCAGAAAAGTATTAAAACGAATTATAAAAAGTAAAGCCATATGAAAATGCTGAGCTGTAAATTGCTCAAGTCATCAACTTCTGACATTGCCAGTCCTATGAAAACCCACTACTATTATCAACTACTGGAGTACGTTGGAGTACTTTGCTGAATTCACACACCTACAATATTTAAATGACAATGGTATACCCTCATCTGACAGAACTAAACAAAAAATGGGTATACAAATTAAGGGCCATTTTGTATCTATATATGCAAAATAGTTAGGATAGATATACAGCTACTTTCTCTTAATTCAAGCAATAGAAAGATTTGCACTAATAGTGTTTTTGTGGAGGATATCATATTTGCATCTTGTATAATGAATAACCACTAAGACAACAATATGCAATGTATTAATTAGTGAAACTGTCCTAATTGGTTCTGAAACTGTCTCATTGCTATCTGTTTCTCAATAAAATTATTTAAACAATAAATAGATGTATATATTAAGTATGTTTCAATTTTTTTTTAAAAAAAGAAAAAATTAAAATTTATTCCACTGCCAGGGCTTCTTCACGTCAAGGAAGAAAAATAATCACCAATATCATGAATTTTGCCAAAAGTCTCTCTTGTGCCTCAAAATGAGGGAGAGAGAGAGAGAGAGAGAGAGAGAGAGAAACTGGAAAAAGACTAAGAACTATCATCTGAGAAACAAACGGCTTAAAATTCTATACAGGAAAATACAGATGATGAGGTAAGTCGAAAAGCTACGTCAGTATTTATATGGTGAAGAAGAAAGTGGGCAAAATATCATAAAAAAAACATGAGAAGCAGAAGAAATAGAGAGGTAAATTTAAGATGAACATTAAAAGAAATGATATGATAATGATTTCAGTTTGAAATTCTCAAGTACACATACTCAAAGGTGTATCACAGATGATTCTTTAGTAGGATAGATTTAAATTAATGAAGAATGCCAGAGTGGCTCTGCTTCTGCTCAGGTAGCTATAATGAAACACCGCAGACTGTGGGATTAACGGGCCAGAGAAATGTGCTGCTTGCACATAGCAGGCTGCGTGGCCCTAAATCAAGGCTGTAGCAAACTCAGCATCCATGAGGCCCATACTTCATGACAGTGTCCTTACCATGCAGCTTCTTGGGCCTCTTCCAAGGGCAAGAATCCCATTCATAAAGAAGAGTCTTTATGAGACTTTTTTAGAGCTCAACCTCACTACCTCCATAAGAGTCTACCCATAGGTACTAGCATGCTGCTGATTAGGTTTCAAAATATTAATTTTGGGACACAAGCATTCCAGCATATCTGGAATTAAAAAAAAAAATTCACACCTGGAAGATACCCTTGGATGAAATACTCAATGAGTTTACTCTTGAGGGGGAACTGCCCCATATATCCTGCCATGTCAATGTACTCCACACCTTCTTTTTCTTCCCTCTTCTTGCTTGTTGCCCTAAGGCACCCTCTTCACTCAAATAAAAAAGTTCTGCTCACATTCAAGTCCGATAAGATTTCAACTTCTGACTAAGTAGCTTTTGTTTCCCTCAACAGTCATGTTCTTTCTTAGAAAGAATTTTCAAAGCATATAACAGTTTAAAAGTAACACTTTATCCACCTGCTTATACTACCCATTTTCATAATTTCCTTCTAACAGAACCATGTACCTCTAGTTGTCAGTAGAACCACATGACTAAATTAGATTGGTTGTCAGTAATAAACTTGACACTCTATGTCAGATGCAACTTCCATTTACACTGCTGAAACATAATTGCTTCCTTGCATATTGCAATCAATATATGATGCTTACAAACCATCATTATTTTGACTTAAAACTGATACCTGCAGTTATAGAAGTTATGATGACTACCACTGTCACCTATCTTAGTTTTGTTGTGTAACTAATCATCACAATACTGTTTAAATCTAAATTTGTTACCTCATGATCTTATAGACCAGTGTGCTGGCAGAGGGCAATTGTACCTATCAACTGTATGCTCTCTAGTCTCCCAGAAATCTGAAATAAAGGCGACTACCATGATGTTACTGAATAAAACATACAGTCCTCTACCAAAGTCATAAGTTGCTGACAGAATTCATCTCCTTTTGGCACTGAGACAAAGGTCTCAGTTTCTGGGCAGACAAGATATGTAGCACAGGGCCAGCAACATATACAGCTCTCCTCTTATTCCTAGAATGCAGTCTTCAGAGAAGACAGCCCTGCAAAAATAAAACTGTTCTGTACTTCAGTTTGCCTTAATTATGCCCCTTAATCAGGTCAAATTCAGCAAGGATAATTTCGCTTTGATATTCTGTTGTATTTACTACTGTTGCCATTATTCAGGGAAGAGGAAACACATGTATGTAAACCAAGGCAGGGACTCTTGGGGCCATCTTAGACTCTTACTTCTCATACCAACTCTTATAAAAGCTGTGTACCACAAACATTCACAGATTCCAGACAAACCTCTTCCCCACAGGCCCAAGAGAAAGGTTGATATAGAAGAGCATGGAAAAGCCGGCTAGGGAACCTGTCAATCACGAGATCCCAGGGTAAGGCCAGATTCCAGATGTAAAACTTCTTACGAGCTCACAGAAGAGGTGAATGGCATGGAAGAAGACTGTTCCACAGGGAGCCCTCCCAGTTTCTCAGAGGCTATGCATACTCTTATTTTTTCCTTTACCCTTTTTCTGTTTGGCCTGTGTTTCCTTTGAAGAGCTAGTTTATTCCATACACATTCACCTGCACATTTCAAATAAATGTTTGGTGCCATTTTTGGCTTGGCTCATCTAATTCTCTTGTGAAGAAAAGGACTTGGCATACTTTTGACTGGCGAGTCATTTCTAAAGAAACTAATCTATAACAAGGGGCAGCAACTGGCTGAAATTCCAATGTAACAAACTCCTTTCAATTTACTTCACACACAGGGCTGCCCAAGAGACAATCCCTTTTTTAAACAAGGAATTATTGAGGCAAAGATAAAACATTTAAAGGAAAAAAAAAAAAACCCACAGATGAGATAAATCATTTTGAGATCACATGGTCATCAGAATCTCTTCAGCACTACATTTTGGAGGAAAAAAATAGAGATAAAAAGAGTTCATGTTAATTAGGTTAACTAATTAGTTGTCCTTATGATAAAGTAAAAAGAATATTTTTTAAATACAAATACAATGGTACCTCTGCTCATGACTGCTTCTACCTGCAAACAAGTTGGTTCCCAAATAGAAGCATTTGGCCAGACTTTGGTTTTGTTTGGAAACTGTGCATCAGGTAATGAACATAATTACAGCCATCTTTTTCACACAGAGAAACATGGTAATTTTTCCAGAAAGACAAGGTGAATTAAGTTCATGGATCAAAGTACTCAGGTTCTTCAACAATGATTATTTGTTTGAATTCAGGAAAATCTATGTTACCATGGTATACTTGACTTTCCACATGTAAAAATGGCATTACTAGCTGTAGTAGCATTTTTCTCATTGGGTTAGTATAAACACCAATGAAATAAAACATAAAATTAAAAAACTCCATCAAGAAGCTTGTAGAAAAAATAAAAGAAGAATCAGTAGCATAGCAGGTTACAAAGTCAATACCCAAAAATCAATAGCATCCCTCTACATAGATAAAATACACACTGTGAGAGAAATTACAGATATAACACACTTCACAATAGCATCCAAAATATGAAATACCTAGGAATTAATTTAACTAAAGAAGCAACATATCTATACAATGAAAATTATAGTACTCTGAAAAATGAGATCAAAGACAATTGCAGAAAATGAAAAGATATTCCTGGCTCCTGGATAGGAACAACCAACATTGTGAAAATGACCATACTCCTAAAATTATTGTATAGATTTAATGCAATCCTTACCAAAATACCACTAACATACCTCACAGATCTACAGAAAACATTCCTTAAATTTATTTAGAACCAGAAAAGACCTAGAATAGCAAAGGCGCTCCTGGGAAGCAAAGGCAAGGCAGAAAGTATGACAAACCCTGACTTGACATTATACTACAATGCTACGGTGATAAAATCAGTACGGTACTGGCAAAAAAAAAGGAGAGAGAGAGACACACAAAGATCAATGGAACAGATGAAAAGATGCAGATACACCTATAAACACACTCAGCCACCTTATCTTTAACAGAGAGGCCAAACATGCTTACTGGAAGAAAGATAGCCTCTTCAAGAAATGGTGCTGAAAAAGATTGGCTCTCTACATGCTGAAAACTAAAGCTAGACCCATATCTATCACCATGCACTAAAGTCAAAATGGATTAAAGATCTAAACATTAAAACAGAGACAATAAATCTCCTGGCAGAGAAAATAGGTGGAAATCTTGAAGACATAGGGGAAGGCAGGCAGTTCATGAACAAAAATGAAAGTGTACAGAAATACTTCATAAAATAAATCATTGGGACCTCCTTTATTTCTGCCCATTAAAAGAAATTGCCAACAGAATGAAAAGACATCCCACAAATTTGGTGAAAATCTTAGCCAATCATCACTCAGACAAAAATGTTCTATCTAGAATATAAAGAAATGGGCATCTGAGATGAATACACACTTCAGAGATAGAAGAGGAAAAAATATTTGAAAAAATGCTCCATAACACTGGCCATTCTAGAAATGCAAATTAAAACAACACTGAGATACTATCTTACCCCCAAAAGAATGGCTATCATAATGAAATCAACTAATAACAAATGCTAGAGATGCTGTGGGGAAAAAGAAACCATTTTCTAGTGCTGGTGGGAATGTAGACTGGTACAACCACTACGGAAATCAGTGTGGAAAGGCCTCAAAAAACTGGGACTGGAAATCCCATTCAATCCAGCTATTCTCCTTCTGAGTATTTTCCCAGAAGAATTGAAAATATCATACCACAGTTATATATGTGCGCCCATGTTTTATAGCAGTGCATTTTGTTATTTTGCCAAATCTTGAAGGCAACCAAAATTCCCCTCACCCAATAAATGGATGGAAAAGGTGTGGTATTTTCACACAATGGAATGTAACTCAGCTATAAAGAAAGACAAACTTGAAAGCTTCATAGCTAAGTGGGTGAAAGTAGAGGCTCTAACCATAAGTGAAATAAGTCACCCACTAGTGTAGGAAACCAAAAGAAGAAATAAAACCTGAAAGATATAACAGATTTAGTAAAATAGAAAGAAACAGAAGTTAAGGATTAAACAATGAAGAGGAGAGAAAGGAGAAAAGATAAGTAAAAAGTAGGGGAAAAATATGCAGGATGGCTGAGGTGATTGTACTAATAATTTCCAACAGTTTTTTGAAAACAGCAGTCCATATATAGAATTTTCTCCTTGACTAACTGTATGCTGATATCTGCAATTGAAGCAACTATATCAAGAACAGCAATGTGTAATATAAAAATCATGCTTGAATACCTGCCATCTTGGTCTTCTAAATGTGCACTGTTTCTAATGTCCTATCAATTATTATTATATTCTCTTCAAAAAATTAAAAAGTTAAAAAAAGACAAAAACACAAATTTAAGGTTTCTTGAAAGCAAGTGGTACTATGCACCCATATGTCCAATCTTACAATAACTGTATCTGTTAATCTGCACAACAGATTTGATGATAAAAATAGATAACATATCAATCATACTCAGCTATTCTTGGTTTGAAAATCTGTAACATATGTACTATTGTATGTTGCTCAGTTTCTATCTTTGTTTCTGATTTTTTGTTCTTGCTTTTGTTTATATTTTTCAAAATTAAATTAAATTAAAAAAATAAAAATGAAAAATAAAATTATGTATGAGATTATTTTGTTAGTGTTATTCTTTCAGTGCCAATAATCCTCGATCAGAATATCTAATGGATCACCATTATATTCAATCTGCTACATACCTATTCCTCTGAAAGTATTTCTGCTCACCTGTCATCTACTGTACACTCTCAATCCATGGGGGTGACCACAAACAGCTGAGCATTTGCCATGGAACAATAACACCCAATCAAGGAGAACCTATGTTATTATAAGCTTGATACACTGTACTGCACAGCTAGCCTAAATATACCCTACAGATACTTATAATATTCTTTGGACATGTTAAGGGGAAAGCCTAAGAGTTTCTGGATCCCCACATTCCCAGACTAATGTCCTGATTGTGGTTTAAGAGCTACTATTATAGAAAAGACCTATTGTGGACTGTCTTCTTACATGAACAAAAATGACTAAACTCAAAGACCTAAAATTTTCCATTGTGATGACCCCCATCACTTCTTAATTCAACTATCCACACTGAGCTAGTGCTAAAGATAGATGTGTTTTAAAGAATGACAGTGGATTTTTATAAATATAATAAAGCTCTGATAATAATTACAGCTGAACTAGATAACATTTGCTCAGACGATCAAATCAGCATAGCATATTTAATGGAATATATAGCTATCACATGAAAAATATTAATCATTTTTCTTTATTATAGAAAGCAAAAAATACCAGTAATAGACATTTCTTTTGCCTTCAGAGCCAGTAGTACGCTTTTGTCATTCCACCTCAATGATATAACAAATCTCATGTAATCCCATAATGAGGTCCTAGTCTGTAATACCGAATTTATATCAGTGATGAGTTCTACAAAGCAGTAAGCAGCAGTTTTCCTAGATCTTTTTCTTTCCTGTATTTTTAGTACAGAGTTTACAGGGTCTCACTCCGTAGAGTAGACTCATAATGATTTACCTGTGTTCAACCGCCCGAGAGCTGAGATTACAGGCACATGCCACCACACCCAGTCTCAATCTCCGTTTCAGTGCACCCTGAGGGCAGAGCCAGCAAGGCACACCGGGGGGACCTAGATCTTTATAAAATAAATATGGAGCAGAGATTGAGAACCAAATCCTATAGAGGTACATGATCTTGTCATCTCATTAAAATATTTAAGGATACATGGGGTTGACGATGTCAGCACATTTCTTCTGTAGCCACAAACACACTGCAATCCATTTACAAGGAGGAGTAAGTGTGGGAACATAATCATTCTGACTTCTGAAGTAACTTTATCACGAATCATTCTACAGAAAATTTATTGAAATTGCTGGTTTTGAGAAATGGGAGAGAAATGAAGGAAGCCAGGGAGAGAGGAGAGAGAAAAAGAAAATAAGGGAAGAAGGAGGAGGGGAGGGGAGGGAGAAGGGAGGAGGAGAGGGATGAGAAGGAAGGGAGACAATAATTTATGCATACAAGAGTAAGATTACGTCTAAATAAATTCTCTTTACAAACAAGAGGCACATACTATTATATAGGTTGAACTTCTCCACTGAGAAAGACATGCACAGCTTAAAACAAGAAAGGGCCAGGGAGATAGCTTCGCAGTCTAAGCGCCAGCCTAGCAAGCGCAAGGACCCAGGTTCGATACTTGGCACCACATTCTGTGCTGGCCCCCACGCTGAAACTGGACATGGTGGCACACACCTGTAACACCAGTGCAGGGGAGTCTGAGCTAGGAGGATCACTAGAAGTCTGAGTGGTATGGTGAGAACCTGTACCAATACAAAAATAAATAAAAGATTTAAAAGATAGTAATAAAAAAAGCATTAAAGATTTTATCTGTCTCACATTTTAAAGGTATCTAGCCCATGGATAACAGGTTCCTTGGCAGAAATATAATAGAAGAAGAGTATGTCAAAGATGCTTAGTTTTTGGCCAGTGGCAAACAGAGCAGGGGAACAGGGCAAGGGAGGAAGTGGTCATGACAACTCAGGGCAAGCTTCCAACTGTGCTAAGGTATACTTAGAAGTGTGCTTTGCCAAGCCTCTGAGCAGCTCCCAAAGACAATCAAGGTGACACTCTAATCACTACATCCCACCTCTTCAACTTCATACCAAAATATCTCCTTATACCATACTTAATCTTCAAAAAAAGCAATACCAAATTCATAATTCTTCCTTACATAATACAGCTGTTCTCTGCACAATCAGGATTGCAATAATTAGTTTCCCAAAGTCTCAACAGTTCTAGCATTTTAAAAAGACAACATCTCTTCAGAGACCCAAAGTAAAATCTAGGCTATCAACCTCTGTGTAAAATAAAAAATAATTTACACAACTCCTAAGTACAATGACCCAGGTAAATATTTCCATGCAAAAAGATAAAAGAGACAAAACAATTGGGTTAAAGTGAAACAAACATCAGGCTTTGAAGTTCCATATCTGACATCCTTGACACATGGTGCTGAATGTGACTCTGCAAAAGCTAATAAGGCCCACCCCCATGACCTAGCCAGCCACAGCCTCTATTTTGGGACCACTCCTCAGAAAACATTCCACATTGTTAAGGTCTATGACTTCCTGCAGTGTCCACTGTAGCTCTGGCTTCATTCACATAGTGTCACTATTCTGTCTCTAGGGCTTCTTGTCTAGCCTCCCAGGCTTTCTTTCAAAATCTGAGTAGAAATAAACCTGATTCAACAACTCTTGCATTCCTGAGTGCTCATAAACCCATGATTTCATGAACAATGCCAAAGTCTTCTGTCAGCCAAAGCAGTAGGCAGGCTCCCTTAGACCATGTCTGTGAGGGCCTCTGTAGGCTTGGATGGCTGGGTACAGTGAAATAAATCCCAGAAACCTAGGAGGCCCTCTTACTAGGCTGGGGTCTCTGGGACTCTCTTGCTTGAAAGGCTGACACATAGTGCTAAATGTGACTCTGTGACTCACATTTATGTTTGAGCCTATGACAGATGTCTTCTTTGTTTCTGAGATGATCTCAAACCTTCTTTGTTCTTATCCTGTTTAAGGGATTGGGCTTCTTTTAAATGGTGATGATCTTCAGCAGGGATACATTCCACTATGAATTTAGCTTAAACTAGCCCCATTTATACCACTACTTAAATGCTAGGCTGCCTTTGACTTTCTTTTATCAATTTCATTAGTCCATTATGCTTAATGTAAGTCTTCATAGTCTCAGGACATGGTAAAAATTTTGGCCAGGAGTTCTTCTTAACTGAAAGTTCCTGATTCTGGCCTTCATTGTCCACATTCCTATAAGCAATCTGATCTCTAAGTTCCATTGTAGGGATTCTATCTAGCCTGCAAACCTATCTGAACTCTTCCAGGACTCTACAAATGAAAATCAAAGTTGCCTCATGCTTGTTTGTTTACCTCCTTAATTCACAAAGTCATTCAGAATCCTCTAAATTAATTCATTTTTGTTTGTAATCTCTGCAATTTATTATTATTTTTTCTTTGCAATGTGATTTTCTGGCAAATAACCCTAGGATTGAAGGCCCCCAAAAATCACAAATCATTGTAAAATGATTCAGATTCCCTTCCTCTTTAAATGTACATTAAAAATTATTCTTGGGATGCCAAATCTGATTTAAGACTAAAAGATATACCAATAATTCTTGGAAAAGTTTTAAAGCCAGAAGCACCTCAGTACCCAAATATACAGATGTTTTGCATAGCCCAGAGTCATTAATCAAACAAAACACACATACACACACACACACACACACACACACACATGCACTTTCCTCTCCAAGTAAAGAAATTCCATTAATGAACATGCCTTCCACAATGTAATATAAATCACATGCTCATAAGAGACTCCAATCTTTACCTAACAAGAAATATGTTATTTGATGGTGGTCCTCTTTGGAGGTTTCTTAATGTTCAAACCTATAAATTATATAGCATTTCTGTTTTTGGTATTTGCCAAACTACATGTTATTGCTCCCTTATCCTTTCTTATTTTGAGTTAAGAGTTATTTTAAAGGACCTCTGGGATTTGCAGGAGAATTTAGTGGTTTCACTTTAATTTAAACAGTCTCCTGCTGGACAAATAATTTCTTCCCTGAAGCAAAGTTTATAGCCTTATGGAATATCCTGAGAACAGAAAGGTTTTCCTACTTGAAGAACAAATGTTTTCCCCACTATTTTTGTTTCCTGCTAGTAGAATCTCCCACGATCCAAAATAAATGACAGCATGCCTTTATGGCTTAAATGGATAGCTTCTTTCCAACCAACCTTCTTATAGATAGCAACTACAAATATGCGATAAAAATGGATAAAACAAATTCCTGATGGCATTCAAGAATAAACAAAGGCAGGAAGAAACTAGAATTAATACTGGAAGAATGGACCAGGGCATTGGATGAATGTTCTGATTCTATGGCTTTTCTTTCTTGGGTAGGTTACTGTTAGTGGCTAAAACTTGCAGGAAACTTTTTAAAAAATTTTTTTTACTTAAGTGGAAGGCATAGTAAAAGTGGGCACCACAGCACCAGGATGTGGGAAGTGGGAACGTGGTGATCCCAGAATATGAACAGCCATGGGAGATGATGTGAATTCTACAAAAAGACTTTTCTCAAGTCTCTCACTGACCTCTGAACTATCCATGTTTATAGCAAACTCTAAGCAGCCAAGCTAAGGCTAAAAGATGGAGATTTCACTTTATAATTTGATTCCAGCCAAGTTCTCTGCTTAAAACCAACAAAACCAACAACAAAACCCCACAAAGCAATCAAAACTATCTAGAGGGGCTGGCGAGATGGCTCAGTAGAATAAGTGCTTCCTTGGCAAGTGCAAGGGCCTTCAATCTCTGGTTCTGTCAGAAAAAAGAAAAAAAAAGTATGTAGAAGACTACATAAGAACTGACTCTCTATAGTATGTAATTAAAATACAGTCAGAAATCATTAAATATACAATGGAATAGGAAAAGGTGATCCATAATCAAAAAGGGAAATAAGTTGAAGACTCTAAGATGAGCCAGATATTAAAATAAGTATCCAAAGGAAATAATTCCTCAACAATATAAAAAATAATAAACAAGTAGGAAACTTCACAAAAAGTAATAAACAAGTAGGAAACCTCAAAGGATTAAAGTGCAATAAAAGCAGTACTATGCACTAAAATTATAATAAATATTTATTTAAAAAACAAAGGGAAGATTTAATATAGATGGGAGATGATAAAAGAATGAATGTGAAAATAAATCAACAGAAAATATATGAAACAAAAAAGAGTGAAAATAGTAACGTTTCAGTAATGTGTGGAACAATGTTCAGAGATATAACACAAATAGTCATCAAACATATGATGAATAACTCAATCTTTAAAAATCCTAGGATAAAAAAAATTGCCATTATGTCCCTTCAAAATAGTCCTCTTCACTGTAAACATGCTTATCCTCCTGCTCTTGCCACTCTCAGAAGCAGATCCGGAAGTCCACTTTTGTGAGTGTCTGCTGTGAAGTTGTCATGGCATTCACAACATTTACCTTTTATGGTCACTTCTACTTTTACGTGACACACAATTTGGTGAATAAAGTGGGAAGAGATGCACAATTGCCAGGCAGGCTCTTATGCTGGTGAGCTATCTCCCCATCACCTTTGTGAAAATGAGCCTGCCTTTCTGTTGCATGGCACTAGCAGCAGCAATGATTGAACTTTTTATTATACGTCCTCTAAAGACACTAACAGAAGAAAACTTCCAGCACTGCTTCCAAAAGGGGCAAAAACGCTCAAATAAACATGTTCAAAGTGAGGAGAATATTTTGGGGAAAATTAATAGCAATGCAGTTTTTACTGTAATATTCTTAAAATTTAAATATCGAACTTACATTTTGGTTACATCTTGGATAACTGGACCTCAATAGAGTATGAAATAAAAAAGAATAGAAAAATAACATTTGAATAAGTTATAAGAAAAAACTTTCCAAACTCTGGTGGAATATATAAACATATAGATTTATAAATTGAAACACCACTGTGAACATCAAACAAAACAGAAATAAAACCATTCACAGGCAGTATATTGTCACATTATTAAAACCACAGATGAGAAAATCTTAGAATCAATTAGAGAAAGATAATACTGCATAGTGGTACATCAGTTCACGAATGCTTTTGTTTATGAACATTTTCATTATCAAACAGAAGTGTTTGGTAGAATTTTGGCTTTTTTTCAGAACTCTGCATCAGGTGATAAACACAACCACAGCCATCTTTCAAGAACAAACATAGAAAGAATAACCTGTCTTCTCCTAACTTCTCATCAGAAACAATGGAGGCCAAAGGACAATGGAATAACATACCAAGTGCTAAAAGGAAAATGCAAAATCTACTAAAAATATTCTGCAGAAGAACAGATTGCATATAATATTTTCAGATAATAAAAATTTAGATGTTAAGCAGATCTATACTTAAGAAATACTACAGAAAGTTCTTTGAACTGAAGGGAAATGATATCAGATAGAATTCAGATGTTGAAACACATACTACTCTAACACTTATATTGAAGGGTTTTATAACGTGCACATTGGTAGTGTCTGTTACAATTATAGCATAAAAGAAAGGTTACATTATGGAGTCAGACATGACTATAGTGTTTTTACATTTTATATGATTTGGCATAATATCAACTCTAGATTTAAATATTAATGACATATTCATTAAAACAAAAAGAACTAAAAACCTGATAAATTTTAAAAGGATTACATAAGAAATTCAAACAATCTGAAAAAAACAAAGTAAAGAAACACACAGGGACAAAGAACAGGTGAGAGAAACAGCAAACACAAAACATTCAAGCTACTTCCAACATTACTTATATTAAAAGTCCCAATGAATTAAAAAAGAAAAAAGCCAGGGTAAATGAATGTAAGGCACTAACAGATAAAACATAAATATGAAAAACGTCTGCATAAAGACAGGAAGTATATAATAGCTGAGTGGATGTATGAACAAGTACAACACTATCAGATAAACCTCAAAACCTGTTATATTTATGAATCTGCAATTTAGCATTTTAATTATAAAATTAAAATTAAATAGACAATTGAAATAACAATTGACATAAACTATATATGTTTATGTAAGACATAAACAATATAATTTTACTCAAATCTCATTGAGTATAATCACTCTCAAATCTCATTCAGTTTAAGTGATTTTCATGCCCTTGTTCATACTTATTAAGAATTATAGAATGTAATAGAGTAAGACAACTTACTAATGCCTCAATGAAATTATGTTTATTTCCATGGTAGTCATATTTTACATGAAAATTTCATTTACAGCCATTTCTATATGGGTAAATACTCTGTGCTTATCACAAAACCAATGAATTTCTATACTGGTATTTCTGAAAATTCTCAGTCAGGTGGTCCGCCCTTGGAAATTTTCCTAAAACAACATTCATCAACTTATTTGGTAAAACCAGTAACTGAAATTGAATTTCATTTTTCTCTAACATTTTTTCTGTCAAATTTACATTCTTCTATATGAGTGTGGGCATGCCTATGTGGGTGCACATTTACACACACTCATTCATGGATCTGAAATTGTGCTTCATTGTGTGTCAGCCTACTAATTCTAAAATTGGAATCCCTGAACCTGAGCCTGGCAAGGAACACTCACAGAGGGCCTCTTTGGCACTCTCTAAAATCCTTATAATCAGGGGATTAAACAACAGCACAATGTGTGATTTCCTTCAAATATTTTCAAATTTTAAGGGACAGAGAAGGAGACTTGGCAAGCAAGGGACAAGGAGTCAAGAGGCGGAGTCTGCTGGCAAGAGGCTGGTATCAGCTTAGAAGGGCATGCTGGGTGACCGTGAGCCAGCCTGATCTCCTTGGAGGTGTGCAACACAACACTAACAAGCTCAGCCCCACAATCCGAGGTGAGCTAGGAAGGTTCAGCATAGTGCTATGGAAGTTCCCAATAAAAATTACATTGCATTTATGCCCTAATCAACAGAAATGGCACTGATCAAAATAAAATGGGGTCAGATACTTCCTACCTGATTAAGAGACACAGACTGTAAAAGTGCTACTTATTGTTAAAAAGTTTGCTGCTAAAAGCTATTTATTGGGCCAGCCAAATAGCTCAGCAGATTAAAGCACCTGCAAGCAGGCACAGGGGCCAGGGCTTTGATCCCTGGGCCGGCTGTGCCATCCCCACCCCCAGGGTATGCTGAGACATCAATGAAGACTGGCACATGCCTGTAATCCCAGCTCTTGGGAGTGGCAGACAGGCAGATCACTACAAGTC
This sequence comes from Ctenomys sociabilis, assembly GCA_004027165.1. Taxonomy (NCBI): domain Eukaryota; kingdom Metazoa; phylum Chordata; class Mammalia; order Rodentia; family Ctenomyidae; genus Ctenomys; species Ctenomys sociabilis. The sequence goes on along the minus strand of PVKA01019349.1, from coordinate 26,886 downwards.
TGATCTAGTAGTGAGACCCTGACCACTTGGCAGACTCTTCTCTAAAAATACAAAATAAATAAATGAATGCAATTTATTGCTAAAAGTCCTATTTATTACAGTTAATAAAAGTTTTTAAAAAATTCTTGGTAAAATTCTTAAAGAATGTTAGCAACATCACACACACTGATGAAGCAATTTTCCAGCATCAAAGTATAAGAGCATTAATTCAGGTAACTGCAAAGTAATTACTACCAGCCAACCCTGTCTCATTTGTCAGCTAAATAGAGCAATGAGTGAAAACATGTTTTTAATTATTGAATAAATGAGCTGTTCAACATCTATGGAGAAAAAGCGTAACATCTAGCAGTGAACACACAGGTAGCCTTACCTATGTTTTTTGCAGTAGATATAATTGTAGAGCATATCAACTCTTTCATCACACCCCTAAGACTCTGGAACAAACAAAAGTAACAAGTTATCTGGTCAAGGACAGTGTCCCTGAAAGGACCTTATGTGACTCATTCATTAGCCAAGATGGCAATAAGTAACTCTATTTTACTTAAATAGAAAGAAAGAGAAAAAGCAGGAAGGACAAAGGGATGAAGGAAGAGAGGAGAAAGGGTGTTCTTTTTCAAAATCTGCTAGGATACTTTATTTAATCATACATTTGCATCACATAAGCAGGCATCCTCAATGTATTATATTTACTGCAGATAACATTTCCCCCCATTGGTCTTGTGTTACAATATAACATTATGGAAAAGGATTGATGTTTTAAAAAGGGAAACTTGGGCTGGCCAAATAGCTCAGCAGATTAAAGTACCTGCTTGGGCAAATGCAGTGGCTGGGTTAGATCCCCACCACACCCCCAGGATCTTTGAGACAGTGACTGAGATTGGGCTTGGTGGCATGCCCCTGTAATCCTGGCTCTTGGGAAGCTGAACACAGGCAGATTACTATGAGTCTGATCAATGTAGTGAGACTCTGTAGACCCTGTACTAAATAAATAAAGCAAAAAGGGAACCGTGGAGTGTTTATATCCAGATACATTATTTTAAAAGAGTTGAACATTTGTATGGATGATTTATTTATAACTAACACATTCTCAAACCCTTGGTCAAGAAAGCCAAAAACATTATGCTGGGTCTACTCAGTGAAAGTCATAAGAAGAAGAGGCTGAAGACAGGAGGATATAAAGAAAAGAGGACAGAGAGGAAGGAAAGGGTGGATGTGGAGGAACGAAGGCTGGTGTTTAAGTTAGTACCAAGTAAACATTTGAAAGTGATGACATTTTTGCTTAATGACTTTTTTTTTTTGGCGGAACCAGGGATTGAACTCAGGCCCCTGCGCTTGCCAGGGAAGTGCTTATTCCACTGAGCCATCTCCTTGGTCCCTCATATGGTAGGTTTGAGTTTCATTTTTCTCTGACAATTTTACCTTTCATCAAATTTATATTCTTATATATGAGTTTGGGCAAAGAGCAATAGCAAAAGGAGTGGCAGCAGCTCCTTACACTGCAATGCAAATTACCTGCCCCAGGGCAGGTGCAGCCTCCATACCCACAGTAATCAGTCAGAAATTCAAGCATCCACCCCATGACTGCATAAGGCTTTGAGGGGACAACTGGACACACACCATAACAGTATTCTCTCACTTGAAAAACAGACTGTGAGTGAATGCCAGGTGCCAAACATCCCTGGGGATAAAAAGCTTTAAACACCTATAGCTGGGCACATAATGGGCAATGGTCAGAAGTGGTCAGCAGTAGCCAGCATGGTCTCACCTCCCCACTGGACCAGAGCTGCCCAAGGCCTGCTGTGAGGGCACCTCCAGCCCAAGCACCAAGTTCCAAGATGAGAGGACAGCCTGGCACACCAGGCCGCTCATGGTCTTCCTGCCTCATGGGCCAGACCTGAGCTTGTGGGGCTCAGTCTCTCTGTCCTGTTGGTGTTTTCTTCTTTCCCCTGGACAAGTACAGCACTCACACTCACAATCTCAGCACCGGATCATGAATTAATCACAAACTTAAGAAGCCACCCCATGACTGCACGAGGCTTTGGGGGGACAACTAGACACAAACCATAACACCAAAGAAAGAACAGGAGTGAGGTCCAGTAATAAATGTATATTCTTTGTTGGCCTTTTTGCCTAAAATGCCAATGTATTTTTTTGCTGAGTTTTAAACTATATTATTTCTAAAACCATTGGAAGGCAGATAACTTTATTTATAATGATCAGAAATTAGAAAGGAAATTTTATTACACTCTTTAATATCTAAAAGACCTATTTCTGTTCTTCAGATGTTTTCCAACACAAGTATGAGTCTCTATGCTACTTCCTCAGGACATGGAGCTTGTAGAATGGAACTAGAACTTGACATGTGATGCTTATGTATAGACCTGAATGCACAACACACAAGAGTACCTGAACTAAAATGCTTACTCCTTTACTCAGACTATAAATTTCCTCTTCGTTGTTTTAATTTTTAAGAAATATACTGTAAGACACTGAATACAAGAATGAATGTATATAACACACAATTAAAAAAAAAAATCAAGCAAAAGATTCCCTTACCATATCACCTCCCAGTTACCACCCCATCCTCAAAGCAAATCACCATTTGCATGATCACTGTTACCACATTTGTCATTTAAAGTTCAGAAGGGAAGGCCAGGCACTGTGGGGCAGGCCTGTGATCCCAGCACTCCAGAGGCTGAGGTAGGAGGACTGCCAGGAGTTCGAGGCCACTCTGGCCTACAGAGTGAGTTCAAGGCCAGCCTGAACTGAATAATGAAACTCTGTCTCAGAAAGATACAAGTAAATAAATAAAACCTCAGAGGAGCTAAATCTTGTTATAATATTTTGACAAATATTTGAAAAATGATCTTTTCTCTTTACAGAATATATAAACAAACTCAGAAAAGAAGAAAATTTAAAAAATGCAGAGATTGCCTCATTGTAACAATGTAATACACATTATTTAAATATATCTCCTGGATTAGTGAACTAAAATTCCAGGACATTAATATTAACTCTCCACCACATACAATCTGATAAAAATGTTCAGCACAAAGTGTGCATTAAGATTTTCAGAGATTTTTGTTCTTTTTTTAAGAATGAGATTTAAAAATAAACTATAGTCAAGCAAAGAACACCAGTAAATTGAAGGTAAACAGCCCAAACAGGCCCTATCTGGATATAAACATGAGCTCATTCTTTTATTCTCCCTTGCTGATTTTCCCACAGGAAGGAAGAGATTAAAGGATGGATTACTTCATACACTATAAAGGCCTATGGACTGACTCCACTCTTAGCAGGGCTCTTTCAGAGGAATAATGCTGGAGAACAGTGAAAGCCCCAGAAAACCCACAACTGAGCCCTTCAGAGGCCTCTTTCACAGCTCACTGAAGATGTTGGCCTCTCCAGGGAAATTGAAAATAATTCACTACACACCATAATACTGAATTCACAACCAGGAAGAAGGAGGAGGGGTTGCTTTGCAATCTGTTTAATTTCTTATAGAAATGTTAAGGGGTTTAATCTTCTACACGTCCCATCATGCACTTTTACAAGAGGCCAAGAAAGGAGTCACGAAGCTTGCTACAACTGAAGGGAAAGCCTTTTGGGTCTTCCTTTTTATACCAGGCCTGACAAAGAAGCTGTCTAAATTCATGGGCTGCTCTCAGCCAGGACTCTGAAGTAAGGGCATTGATAGTGATGTGCTCACCTCTGACCACCTCAGCTCAGATAATGAAGACCTCCCCCTCCAACCTCAGTATTTCCATCTCTGTGGCACACATTTGCCAAATGTCCAAGCACATTGGGATCATGCTCATGGAAGTGGTGATGTGATTCTCTTTTCCTTCTGCATTGCTAGAATAAAATTATCAAACATGTATTTTTAAATTTACCAAACACTAGTACACTAGAGCACATTATTCATAAAGTTAAAGGGGGAACAAAAGATCATGCTTTTTAAATGAGCTAAACAACCTAGTCCATTACTATTCTGATTATAAGCCCATTAGTTTAATAAGCAACAAATCATTACAGGAGTAAGAGGAACTTTTTCTCTCTCTTTCCCTCCCCTCTCTATCCTTATCCTCCTCCCTTTCTCTCTTCTTTCCTTTCCTTCCTCCTTCCCTCCCTCCCACTCTCCTTTCCTCTGTCTCTCTTTGTTTCTCTGTGTGTGTGTGTGTGTGTGTGTGTATGACAAATTAAATCATTCAAAGAATATTTAATAGTTTGAGGACACTTTAAGTCACAAACCTCTTTGAAAACCCTTTTAATTAACCTTTCTGGGATAGTTGACTCATTATGCAAATCCACAAAAAATTTAGATCTAAAACTCAGAGAGTTTGCAGCTCTAGATGTCCATCCAGACTATGAAATTTTATAGACCTCAATTTCATTAGAAAAGGAAAATTCTATGCAAATCTTTTTGGAAAGTATTCATGCAAAACAATAAATTTCTTAAGGCACTGAATGTTTTCAAAACACTTTCAAATTTTCTCCCCAATTTGCTTTTTAGTACATTCTTCAATTACATGTAATATTTATGAAAAGCTAAACATTCCTTAATTTGCTACCAATAAGCAACTTGAAGGGAAATAAAATTTTCATCTTCCTCAAAGAGAAATTTGAAATAAGGTTTGAAAAATAAACAGTGTTATCACTTAAAATTGGAGACTCTTTGTGTCAGACATTTAATTTATTTTCAGGTTGGTCCTCAGTGGTGAGAAAAACATTACTTCTTCCTTTTTGATCCTACAAAATCCAAGGCAGGAATCACTTACTTTTCCAGACGATACAGTGTCTATCAGGTAAAATAAGATCTGGGGATGCATTCCATCATCTCAAAAGGGACAGAGTGCTGTGCAGCACAGAGCAGACAAGAAAAAAAAAGAGCAAAGGAAAAAGTATCTATAGGACATTGAAAAGTTCAGCAAAACCTAAGTAAAGAGTATCCATTTGGAAGTGGGCATCACTACTGAGTAAGGAGATGTGAACCCATGTGCACTGAGGGGCTCTGGGACATGGAGGGCAAGGAGAAAAAAAATGTATTTTATCCAACAGAGAATTACTTAAGAATTTAGATTAAACAAAGTCAGTCTTTCAGTTTATAAAGATCACTATACCCTCAATCAAAAGCAAAGTATTTTGCAAATAGAAATAAAAAAATTCATTGGAATAGTGAGAAAAAATTGAAATTTTATAATAATATTTATTACATTCTTTATCATTTCTGTCATTCAGCATGTTCTGTAATGTATAAAGTGAATGTTTATTTGGTGCATGTCCTATAATGTGCATATCCAGTGGGGACTAACAATGTTTTAAGAGCAACCTACTATAAAATTGGTAGACCTAGGAAGTTTAACAACTAAACAAGAGAAGCAAAAGTCAAGCTGTTAATGAGGCAGGTACCTGGTCCTTTTAAAATCAGGAATTAATAAGATGAGAAAGAGGTCGGCTCGGAAATGATGAGTGTTAGAAACATACTCAGTATTATCCAGGTTGGAAGAGAGGTGTCCAACGCAGTGGCTAGAAGTCCTATCCTTAAAAGAGAAATTCGGGGTGTGGAAACTGAAGAGTAACACTCACAGCTTATGCACTCATGCACTTATTCACCATCAAATCATCAATGGCACAAAATCTCAGAAGAGGAAACAAGTAAAACTCTCAGAAAGACTTGCATAAAAAAGGGAGGAGGCTAAAAAAGAAATCCAGGTAAGAGTCAATTTACCAAAGTTATGACAGGAGTCCAGTGTCACTGGAAGAAGGAAAAGGCAAGATGCATCAACAGTTTCATCTTCAAAAGTTACAGTATGGGTCTGAAATGTCCCCCAAAGTCTGATGTATTCAGAGGTAGAGCCTGGCTGGAGAAAAGGGCCATGGCAGTTACAACCTGGGAGATGTAGTTTTGTCCGAGCTCTCCTCACATTGCTTACTGGCTTCCATGAGACAAGCAGATTTTCCCAGCTATGCCTTTCTGCTACTTTCCACCATTCCACTTCCATCTCACAGTTAGACAACCATAGACCAAATCCTCAGAAACCACTTATGACACTGAATAGATTAAACTAAATGCTATGATGTCTTTAAACACCTTCTGAGCATCTGGTTAAAAAAAAAAAACCTTAATTTTATCAGTATATTATCACCAGTAGGTCTTTACCTAACGATTTGTCTTTTTTTAGAAATAACATGTTTTCTCTATAGTAATAATATATTGATTCAAAACCCTGGTATTTAATATCCATCTGAACTCCTTCAAATAGAGCAATCTTTACTTGCATTTTTAAAACTGCACTCTAAAGAATTTTTGCATGGGTAATACTTGAAAGAATTAACAACTGGGACCTCCACTTATTGAGAAATTTTTGCATGTCAAAAGATATTACCAACAAACTGAAATGACAACGCACAAATTTGGAAAAAATCTTGACTATTAAGCACTCAGCCAAAGGTATGCTCTCTAGAATTTATGAAGAACTAAAACACAGTATGGTCCCAAAATTTAAAGACCTAATCCAGAAATGGGCATCTGAGATGAACACACACTTCTCAGAGGCTGAAATTAAAGATGTAAATAAATATATGAAAAAATGCTGCATATCACTAGCCATCCATGAAATGCAAATTAAATCAACACTGAGATACCATCTCACCCCAGAAACAATGGCTATCATAAACAAATCAACTAACAAGAAATGTTGGAGAGGCTGTGAGGAAAAATGAACCCTTCTCCATTGCTGGTGGGAATGTAGACTGGTGCAACATTATGGAAATCAGTGTGGAGAATCCTTAAAAAACTAGGACTGTAAATCCCAGTCAAGCTAGCTATCCCTGTACTGGAAATTTTCCTAAATGAACTGAAAATGTCATACCATAGTGAGATATTTGCACCTGTTTATAGAAGCACAATTTGTGATAGCCAAATCTTGGAAAGAACCAAGATGCCAGTCACCTGCGGAATGTGTGAAAAAGATGTGGTATTTTTATACAATGGAATATTACTCAGCTATAAAGAATGACAAACTTGAAGCATTTTATTTAAGTGGATATCACTTGAAGATATGCATAGCAAAATAAGACAGACCCACATGTGTAACTATCATATAGTCTCCCTACTGTAAGAATTCAAAAGAAGAAATACAAATAGAAAGGTATAACACAATTAAAAAGAAAGAGAGAACTTGAGGATTAGACCACAAAGAGAAGGCACAGAGAAAAGCTAAGAAACATGACAAGGGCAAAACCATACATTTATACACATGAAGTGGATATGGCAATGATCCTGAGAAACATCAGCAGGTTTTTGAAACTAGCAGTTAATTGGTAGGATTCTTACCATCACTAGTAGTTTAATGTCTTCACAGATTTATAATTTAATATCTGCATACACTTATAATGCATGGTTTCCAAATAAATCCATTCCTGGTAAATATTGCAGTTTTCCCTTGAATTAGCTGAGACATGATTTTTTCCTTCCTTGTGATATAGCAAACCATAAAAATCACTGATAAGATACATGTTAAAGGGTTTGGTATCCAAAGAAGTGTGAACACAGATTGAATATTTGTTTTGTATTATAAAGATCAAGATTAAGGATCCCATTTTAAAACTAGCTGAATAGAATCACATTTGGACTCTTTACTTGCTATGAAATACTTTGCATAGCAATCTCCATTAAGGTCTGGAGTTGGGGGTGGAGCAGGGATCAAACAGGAAATGTGCACAGTTCCATCTTCAAACCATATGGCCTTACCTTAAGCCAAATGTGTTCTATAATAAATATTTGTATCTAGTTCTTCTTTTAGGTCCCTGTAACAAAAATATGAGACATGCCCTCAAAGGACTAAACGCTGAGCACTTAAGCTTTCCCTTTAGTTTATTGGCTTTTCTATTCTAATTCACATGTAAGCAATTCCTTAAGCTTCGTTACTAGACCTAGGTGGCCAAAATAAGCCATTAAGACTGTTGTTAATCTTTCCTTTATTGAAGAACATTAAAACAAACGCTTTCTCTTTGTACTAGAGGTAGACTGGACATGATCTTTCTCTTACTTTCAGCCCTTAGTATACACCTCTAGACAAAAAATAACTGCACAGCCTTAGCTCAGAGAACTACACTAAACCTATATATTCTAAGGTTTACATAAAATCTCTCAGCAATTCATATTGTTAATGAAAAGTTTCTATATTTATAAAGAAAATTGATTACTTTTAATCACATCTAAAATTATGTAGAATTCGACCTAAAACTCTGGGTTTCCATGTAGTAGAAAAAAAAAAGAACTGTCTGGTAGGATTAGCATCCTAAATTTAGACCTAGAAGAGAGGAAAATGGAAAATTCCATTGTTCTTCTGGTAATTCAGGTTATCACAGGCGTATTTCCAATGTATTTTAGATTACAAATCAGGTTAAAAAAGCATGATGCATAAATTATAAAGGTGAACAATTATATTTTCTAACATCAAATCTATTGGTAAACCTGTTCTTTGTTACTTGATATCTTGTCATTCATCCTTTCAAATTACATGACCAAATGAAAAATAGATAAGTAACTTAATAAGAAACTTTTGAACAATTAGGATACATATGGTTTCCACAATTTCCACAAGAATATTAAATGCAGAAACAAAATAACTATAAAAATGATAGTACTGACATAATATATTTATTTCTCCTTGTTTTTCTGACCTACCTAAATGGTTTCTAAATGCTAGCTGAAAAGTCATGAGTGAAGAGGACAAAAGGAGAAAAGAAAGATATTATTAGGAAGTAGAGTGGTTTTGTCAAGGACAAAAAAGACATAAATAAAAGGAAAGACATTTGATGTTCATGTACTAGAAAACATACAGATATTAAAATGTACATATTGGAGCATGTGAAGAAGCGCGGATGACGCCCGAGCCATCCAAAGCTGCACGCCGCTGCATCTCTTGTCTAGCGCTTGTGACCTGCCACCGTCGCCACCATGCCCCAGAGAAAGGCTGAGGGGATGCTAAAGGTGGCAAAGCCAAGGTGAAGGATGAGCCACAGAGAAGATCTGCAAGGTTGTCTGCTAAACTAGTTCCTCCAAAGCCAGAGCCCAAGCCTAAAAAGGGCCCTGCAAAGAAGGGAGAGAAGGTACTCAAGGGGAAAAAGGGAAAAGCTGATGCCAGCGAGGATGGGAACAACCCTGCAGAGCATGGAGATGCCAAAACAGACCAGGCACAAAAAGCTGAAGGTGCTGGAGATGCCAAGTGAAGTGTGCATTTTTGGTAACTGTGTACTTCTAGTACAGTTTGAAATACTATTTTTTTTTATCAAGTTTTATAAAAACGCAGAATTTTGTTTTACTTTAAGCTATGCTGTTAGCACACAGAACACTTCATTGTTGTTTCAGGGTGAAGGAGCATATGTCAGCAGTACAGTGTTTCCAAAGCGGGATTGATGTGGGGAAGGCACTTTCCCTGCTGGTCCGGAGAGACTTCCTCTTGGCTCCCAGGAGGAGGGATTCCCTGATGCTGACACACGTGGCCATTTGGCATAAATGCCTTGTGGTATGGGACAGCTCCTTTTATGTCCTCCTTTCCTCTGCCATCAGGCTTAACTCCCTTAAGCCCAGAGACCTATTGGGATCTGATTCCCAAAAGTGATGTTCCCAGTGTGTCAGGCAATCTGGACTTGTCAGTAACATTGTGACGGTGTCCTGCAAGAATAACTGATTTCTTTCTCTAGACTGTGGATTTTCAGATTGATAATTCTGCCATTTTCATTTCCTGAAAGCCAAGGTTGGCTTCTGAAACAACATGCTAAATGTGAAATGTCAACCCTCACTCTAAACTTTACCTACTTCAGAGCCTCAAATGAAGACTTCAGTGGACTTTATAGCGGCTTTATGATTTTTGGTAGTCCATCTAAGAAGGGAGTCTGAAAGTTCTTGTATACTGTTAAAGATTGTGTGCCCATGTCCTGCTTGAAACACAATGATTGTTTATGAAAAGTATCTTTAATAAAGCTGGATACACTTTAGCTTGGAAAAAAATAAATGAAATGTATTTCAAGCAATCTATAAACTCCATGCAATGCTTCTCAAAAAAAAAAAAAAAAATAGCATATTTGGTGATGGAAGTAGAAAAGACATTCCTAAACTTTGTATGGAACCATAGTGAATCTAAATCGCCAAAAAAGAAAAAGAAGAGGAGGAGGAGGAGGAAGAAGAGAAAGAGAAGGAAAGGAAGAGGAGGAGGAGAAGGGAGAAGCGGTGAGGAGGAAGAAGAAGAGGAGGAAGCAGAAGAAGAAGAAAGAAGAAGAGGGAAGAAGGAAGAAGAAGAGGAAGAAGGAGGAGGAGGAGGAGAAGAAGGAGAAGGAGCAGCAGAAACAGCAGCAGCAAGGAATAAAACTGGAAACATACTATCTGATTTCAAAATATACTCCAAAGCTACAGTAATTAAAAAGGTATCACACCAGAATAAAAAGATATACAGACCAATGAAATGGAAAAACATAAATCCATGCAATAAATCCTGGTTGCCAAGAACAGTCAATAGGAATTGTGTCTTCAGTAATAATGCTGTGAAAACTGAATATACCCATACAGAAAAATAAAACTGACCCTTAACTTATACCGCATAAAATTCTGACTCCAAGTGGATTGAACATTTAATCATAAGACATGAAACTATAAAATTTATAGGGAAAAGGTTGAATGCAACTGCTTTTGGCAATGATTTACTATATGAGATTTCAAAAACACAAACAACAAAGCAAAAAATAGAGAAAATGACCATCATTTTTTAAAACCCAAAAATGCTGCATGGTAAAAAGAAAAATTAATGGTGAAAAGCCAACAAAATGAAGAAAATATCTTCATTTATTTGATGAGACTAACATCCAAATTACATAACTTCCTTCATAACAAACATCCCTAAATAAAGAATGGGCAAGGAAGTGAAGAGTCTTTTTTTGCAAAACAGATACAAATATGAGGTAAATAGAAATCAAAACCACAAGGAGATGTTCCCACATACAGTTCTTGTAGCTGTAATAAGGAAGGGAGAGAACAAGGAATAGAAGAAGGAAAGAAAAAAGGCAAATAAAAGAATTGGCATAGGTATAGAGAAAAGAAAACTCTTTACACTGCTTGTAGGGATAATAATCCATACATCCATTAAGGAAAACAGTCTGAAGGGACCCACCAAGTTCAAAATGGAGCTGCCATGTGATCCAGCAATCCTACTTCCTGATACATAGCCAGAAGAATTGAAATCAGGATATCAAAGAAATACTTACTTTCCCATGTCCTGCCATGCAGGAAATACAGATCAACCTTGAGGCCAACATACTAAGTGAAATTAACCAATCAAGGGATGAACAATGTCTGATTCCCCGCATTATAATTATCAAGGATAGCAAGCATACAAAAGCACAGTGTAGGATACAGGTCCCCACATTGAGCGTGGAAAGCTGTTCTTCCATGTACGTAATGTCACTGTGATGTAAGAAGCAAGATCTAGAGATGTGTGCTTGACATTACGCGCGCATTACCAACACAGCACTGTACCATGAGGAACTGTTCAGACCACTCTCATTACATGTCCTCACCACAATTTAAGAGAAAGTTTAATGACAATTTTAAAGGGAAGAATTACAAGCTAGATTGTGAGAGGAAGAGGTACTCTAAAATCCTCTCTGTTCTTACATAATATACCAGGGCAAAGCTGACATTAAGCTTTTGTTTGTTTTGTTTTCCTCCTCTTTAGGGAAAGTCTTGACCATCACCTGTCTCAGTTATGGCATTAAGCACCAAAGAAAAAGCACTTAGGAAAAAAGACAAGCATAGCTCTTTGATCTTAGGTTGCTTATGAAAGGCAAATGAAAGTAGGGAAGGGTGGTTCTCATTCCTTTCTTGCTCCCATGGGGCCACATCTTCGATCCACAAGTGGAACCCTGCAGAACACACAGAGCACTGAGGAGCTGCAGGATCAGCTTTTGAACTGCCTTATTCTGAGGATGCTGGGAAGAGAAGATTCATGGGCTGCTAACATTATCAATTTGGTTCCAGCAAAGGAGGCTGTCACCCATTAGTCCCTATAAAGCACAGTAGCTCTTGCAGGGCCTGTGAAAAAAGGGTGAAACCATGTTAGTGCAGAGCCACCAATGAAGCTGAGCATGGAGCTGGTAGGCTGGCTGGACGACAGCCCCAGTCTAAGGTGAGAGTGGCCAGCTGCACTAGCAAGAACAGACTGCACTTGGGTCAAAAAATGTGTTTAGGGATGCCAACAGGGCATCAAGGATGCAGAAGAGTGACCAGCTGGAGCAGCCTACACAGTGTGACAAAGCAGTTGATTTCCTGGTTAATATGCTAACACAAAAGGCTCTGGTACAAAATAAAAACATGCATATTCTATATCCCAGGCAGTGGTCTTCTTTTTTATGGTTTTTCTTTCTTCATGATGTTTGTAAAAAATTAGTAAATGTCCTGGTGTAATAACTTTTTAAACAAAGTGAGTGCCCATTTTTGTAATCTCTACTATTCTGAGTAAATCCTTAACTTCTCATTTACCTAATTCTTCCATGGAATATAAAACCTGTAGGTAACACAGATGGTTTGCGATGTTCTGTCATAGTTGAAATAAGATAAAGAAGGAAGATAGGAAGGTAATGGAGATGAATGATGCATCTGTGTACCTGTGAGTGGAGCTGAGCAACAGTGACATTCTATCTCAATAAAACAATAGCCATATACCTCAGGTTAAAATTTCATAAAATGAAGCCTTTTCAGAAACAGGATTCTGAAACTGTAGCAATTATTTTGTCAAATATCCATGCTTCAAATTCCAAATCTATAGAATAATCTCAATAGAAACCAGAAATGTCCACTAGGAATTTGTGTGGGGCTGAGCTGGCAGCACTTTATATATTTATATATTTTAAATATAAATATATATTATAAATATATTACATATTTATTCCATAAATTTAAGAAAATAATGTTGGTAAATGATGGAAGGCTGCCCAGGAGACTATATAATGTCAACATGACTTGAACCATACAAATGCTTTTCTGATTGCAGCATGGGTAAGTAAAGTATTTCACTAGGACAAAAAAAAAAAGGTATTAACTTTATTCCACATTAGCCAACCTTTAACTCATGAACGGCCTCCTGATTATTTTGTGTCATAATTAAATTGCTTTCATTTTTGCCAAAAATTACTATAAAAATACAGACTGTAGTATTTATTAACCTAGAAAAAAATCCATACATCAGATTAGTATTTCCCTATGAATCCAATAGAAGAAGCCATGCTGATATTTATATTAGATTAAAAACAAAATGATTCACTGGTGAAAATTCTCAAGTCTACACCTGCCTAAACCAATGGCTGCTATTTGATTATACTAATGAATGTTTAGTAATACTATATTCCATGCTTCATTTACTAAGACATAATGGCTAAAATTAATTTCTGTTGTTTGCTCACCAATGATCATCTTTGATCAGGCCTCACAGGTCAAGAGAACTTCCCCCAGATAGAAAGTTTGAGCCCCTTCATATCTGCAGATTCAAGGAAGAACTTCACACTAGGAACTTCTTGTCATCACTAAACTAGAATATTCATCCCATTCCTAGTTCTTGTTTCATACCCTATTTCCCCAGCAACCAGGAACAACTCCTAAATCATTTCTGACTTCTCCATGCTTTCCACCTGGGACAAAGACACCCTGTGACAGCACCATGACAACCACATCAGCAACACAAGCATTTAGGTTTCTACAGGAAAATGAAAATCCTAAAAAGGTGCCAGGCTATAAAAGCTTACTATTCTTTGTTTGCCACTGGTAAGAAGTACAAAAATTACTTCAAAACTAAGCCTCTGATGAATGAACAGTTTGCATTTTGAAGGCAGAAGCCTAAGGGCCTAGCAATTCAATAAAAAAAAAAAAATGAAAAACTGAATGCTGTCAGACAAGTACAACCCCATGGCCCCCAAAAGTAGACTGTCCCAAACAAATTTATTAATGATTACAATGTGAGAATGGTCAGAAGTATATTTTTTTAATCTGTGTTTAGAAAAACGATTGATTTAATAGTGGAAATGCGTTTTATAAGCTACCAATTAAAATTTCATGTAAAGTCAAACAGAAAATAAGTTTGCCTCATCTGTCTTCTAGCCCTGGCACCTGCCATTTCAGCCAACCACAACTCCTATGGCAAAGGAAACCAGAATTGTAACACGCAGCCCTGCACCTGGGACTTTCCTGGCTATTCAGTATATCTGTCACAGCTCTTAATACTGTCCACAGTTCTCCCCTAATGACAATAAAGGACAGGGAATCTAGGTGATGCACTGAATTGATTGAAGGTTTTTCTCTTGCGTTTGAGCCATGCCAAGAATGTATGTAGTACACAAATGCAAAAGCTGTGACTTTACTAGAAACACACAAGAAAATTCTTAGAAAAAAGGAATAGAAAAACATGTTTTCATCTGATCAAGTAGAAAGCTTAGTGTTCTTGAATGTGGAAGAAACAAATTTTTGTCATTTCTAAATTTTATTTTTAACTTTTAAGAATAATGCCCTTATCTGTAGCAGTAGGTAGCAGATATTCCTATGGACTCTTGATTCTGCAAAATGCACACCTTCAGATTCTCAGTGTTACAGATGAAAAAAAGCGGCCAAAAGGCGAAGCAGAGACTGTGCACCCACAGCTGATGCCTGACTCGCAGAGCCACCTTGATTTCTCTCTTTTCCCTTATTCCTCATTCACTCTGCTCTTTTCCTTTCTCCAGGATCTGCTCCATCATAAAACCCTATGGTTTTCACTCAGACTATTCTGTTCAACCACGATATTCCATACTTACAAATATATAGATAGACATAACTCTTAAATATATTTCTTCTGAGGTAAGTCTCAGTTAATATATTTCATTCCTTTTAACCTAATTCACTGAAGATCTTATGTATATGCTAAAATAATTATGACAGAAGAAACACTACTTAATATGGTTCTGTTGTTTTCATAATAGATCAATATATTTATCTAATCCCAAGAAGGTAGCTTAATCCTGTTGAATTTTACATGTTGGAATAACACAATACATTATAAAAATATATGCCTAATTTATACTTGGAATATTCTTATTCTCTGAGAAACCATGGCTCTCAGTCCTGTGACTATAAAGTTAAAAGTAGAAATTAAAAGCTGTACTTTGGTACTTATAATTATCAGGCTGCATCTCTTTTTATCCTAGAGGGAAGAAAGTTAACTTTTAACATAAATGGTTATAATTTCAGATTCTCAAAAAAGAGTAAATTGATATTACTAGCTACTCAATTCAATACAACTTCATAAATAGGAAAAATAAAGATCATTAAGTCTTTATAAAGGCAGTTCTTAGAACTTCTAAAAGAACCAAGTGATTCTTTTGGTTCAAATTTGAAGGTAACTGATAGTTAACAAAGAAATTCCATTTACTTTAGTCCATGACTGCTGAAAATCTTTCCAAAATGTATTAGTTATGCTGTGGGCTACTTTCCCTATCAGAAAATTTCTATTGATTGAAAACCAAAACATGCATTCTTCGGCATCTACATTTTAAAAACTAACACCTATTGTGCATTCAGTTTACTGATGCTACTGGAACTGATATCTTAAATAATTTCCTACAATAATGTTCCAAATTTCTTTAATTCCACACAATTTTTAAAAATGCACATACCTTGACTACTAAGTTATTTTCCCTATTCTATTATCTAAAACTATAAGGTACTAAAAATAATCTTTCTTGAAATTTTCTTTTAAGAAAAAGTAATTTGTCCTTCCCATAAATATCAAACTAATGGACAGTTCGAGGGCCAATATTTGTAGAAAACAGATTCCTTCAAGGACCAAGACAGATAAACAGGATGCAGCCTGCTGGATCCACAGTGATGAGAGATAATGGGTGAGGACAACCGTAAACAGCTGCCTTCCAGCTCTGTGTACAATGCCATGGCAAGTGAACAATGCTTATTAGTAACATCCAATATCCAAAACTGAGGGAAGAAGCACTTTGACCTGCTACCTATCCTACCCTTGACATAACTGGTCTTCTTATGCAGAATTAAAATTTTAAAACATAAAATTTAACCAGGAATTAAGAATGACACAGTCACAATATAAAGGCAGTCAACCTTTTCAAATTTAACAGAACTCCTAGCATGAATGTGTGCACAAGATAACTGTATTATTATATTGTAAAATAATAAAGCACGGATTCTGACTAAGCACCTGCTTTTGTTGGAAACACTCGGCATTTTGATGACACAGCTTCTGGTGTGATGTGTTATAATTTCTATTTACTGAGGAAGTTGTTGAGACTCAGAGAGATCAAAGACTGGTCCAGGGGCCTGGCGCCACTGATGGGGTGAGCTATGGGTCTGCCCAGGCACTTGCAGTGCTCATTCCACCTCCGGCTCCACAGTAGCTCTTAGAATCAGACACACATTTCATAAACCATTAATATTTTTCAAATGAAAAATTGTTCAAAACTGCTCAGCCTGTACTTATTATGACTACATGAAAGAATGCTCGTCTACAACTGCAGATGGTGAAGGAAGGTCAGGGGTATTGAAAAGCTAGTTGGCAGGCAGCAACTCACAAGGATTATTACTAAATACTAACATTCTTTGTTTCCCTTACATTTTCCTCAGGGAAACTTGAAATTTGAAAACAAAGCTGTTATTTTTTTCTTTCTACATTTGATATAAATTTAAGTTTCCTCAGGAAACTTCCTTTAACCACAGAATTAGGGTTAGCAAAAGTAATAGACTTTAGAAAATTGGTTAAAAAAATGAAAATTTCCAAGTTTCCTTTCTTCTCAATAGAAACTTCTTATAACAAACATAAGAATGTATTCTTTAAGGGCCGGGTGTGGTGGCGCATGCCTGTAATCCCAGCACTCAGGAGGCTGAGGCAGGAAGATTGTTGTGAGTTTGAGACCAGCCTGAGCTACAAAGTGAGCTTAAGGTCAGCCTGAACTGCACAGTGAGACCCTGTCTCAAAAAAAGACCCCAAAAAATGTATTCTTAATATTAATTCACTTTCAGATTTTACTAAAACAGAAATACAAAATATTCGTGTGTCATAATTTCCTTGGCTTTAATGTTTTTTGTTTATAAAATTCTAAGAAAAGTTGGACTTAGATGTCCTTCAAATAACAAAAAGAATCACAAAACAGATCTTAAAGTCAAATAATATAAATGTATCTATCACCTTAATGTTAAAACATAAATCTTTGCCAAGTCATGATAGCTCATTTGAGAGCATTTTAAATATCACAAATTATTCTTAATTTAGGCACCTTTGTAGAGAGAAAATATTTTCCAATTTTAACACAAGTGAGAAAAACATTTTCTTGTGCAACTTTTGAAAGAATTTATAATTAATGTATTTGGACATATAATAATGCTGTGGAATAAAATATCTGTAATATATACATACTCTTCTATTCATTTCAAAAGGAAAAGGCTATTTTATGATTTAAAAATTATAAATGCCTTTTGCTACCTTCCCAGTACAGACAAGAACATGACAACACAGTTTATACCTCCTATGAGAGCATGTTTCCACATTCCTTAAACTGTCTGGTTATTCTATCCTGTCAGGTGCCTACCTTTGAAGTGGATGTCTCTGGACATGTCCACAGGTGCTTGTTTTATGGCTGATCTCTTGTAGACAACATGAATCCTCCCTCTTTCTTCATCCATCTGCTTACCTCTTTCCAATGGTTCAATGAAATATTCTTCATTATCACTTTTTATCATTCCAGCCTAGAAGGAGCATAAAATGTGCAAAGAATAAATACCATCTTCAACTCACAAGCACATCTTTTCAAATAGAAAAAATAAAATTTGCAAAGCTGTTTTTTTTTCCTTTCTACATTTGATATAAATTTAAACTTTAATTTACTATTATCAGTAATACAAATAATGCAGAAATTCACATATGACAAGAAAGAAAGGACCGGCTAGATAGTTCAGCAGAATAAAGCATCTCTTAGGCAGGCACAGGGATCAAGATTCTATCCCTGGCACCACACGCTGTGCCAGCCCCACCCCCTCAGGGCACCCTGAGACAGAGTGAGACTGGGAGTGGTGGTGCCCGCCCATAATCCTAGCACTTGGGAGGTGGAAAACAGGATCATAGGAGTCTGAGCTGTGTAGTGAGACCCTGTTGACCCAGATTCCCAGTTAAAAAACAGTAATAATAATAATGAAAAGGTTCATATAAAGTAAAATACAAAGTTTACATAAAATCACACAATGTGTATATTTCATCAGACTACAAAAGTTGACGTATATATTGTACTTGAAATTTGATCTCCAAAAGAAATCTCATACAACACAAACTCAAAAGCCATCGCCAATTTTCCATGGTAACCTAGTGTTAAGCTGCTGCTCCTGTTCTTCAAATATTTTTTGAGTCACTAACCTCCCTTGCCTGCCATCCAGTATGAGGGAAATGCTTTTCCTACTATACTCCAGGCATTTTGAATTATCTCCATAATTATCTTTAAATTATCTCCGTAAGCTTCGGTAGTTCACACTTCCAAATACTTGTCAATTTGAAGAACACGTATTTTTCCTATCTTAATGTGACTTTACGACTGTATATATTTTTTCTTAAGTTGTATCTGTTCTCAGTTTCTTTTACTAGTCTACTGGTTGTCATTGTCTAATGCTATTTTACCCTTTGAATTTTCAGAAAACATCTTTCACCTCACACTTGGCTCAGGCTGCAGGAGCTGCAGCAGCCCAAATTTGGGGAAGGAGAAACCAAGAAAAAATGATGGCTGTAACTACAGAGGCAGGGACTATCATGTCTCCCAGGGCAGAAGGTGCTAACAAAGCCTACCTGGAGACTAGCCCATCACCAGCAGCAAGACATGCACTGAAGTACTGGTGCCAGATGGCGAGGTGAGGGGCAGCAGTGCCTCCATCAGGCCAGTGAGCTGCTGCCACTTCCACTGCCACTGCCAGAAGAGCTTTCTCATGGCTCCAACACAGCAGGGCAGGAGCTGCAGCTCGAAGCAAGATCAATGAGCAGGAGACCCACGCACCTAAGTACAGGATACAGGTCTTTCTTCTGTACAAAAAGGCTAAATTACAGGCTGTTACATGGGCATTGCAAGACTATTTATCCACTCCAATTAACCTCTTTCCAGACAGCACTTGTTTGCGGTGTGATGTGCCACACTGAAACTGCCACTATACACTGACCAAGAAGATCTTCTCTATTTATCTCACACTCCAACTTGCAATTCAGTCATGCCATGTCTCATGTCTTATCATTCATTTACATTCTCATTCTCAGTTACCAAGGTCACTCATTGAGGGAGAGGCTGCAATGACCAGATTGTTGGCTACGTCACTGCGGCTTCCTCAGATGCCATTCAACAGGCTTCTGCCTCTGATGCCACCTTTCATCCAAACGCTTCTGCCTTATGCAAACAGTTCAACTAGAAAACAGTCTTAAATTTTTTAAAAAAATGTTCCTCATATGTAATATATCTTCTTTCACTCCCTAATCTTCAAGGATTAAACCCTAATTATCTCTGAGAAATGGATGTTGCGTTCCTGAGTTTGTTTCTCTATGCTGGGTCCATGTTTCAGAGTACACTATCTTGTGGTTTATTTTTGCTTCTCACACTGTTAAAGCAGCTAAACATGTCATTGCTGACTGCCTGCATGCCATTAGTACCTTTGGCTGCCTGTGGGCACTTAAAACTGACCATGGTCTGGCTTTTACATGTGCTGCCTTCCAAACATTTTGAAAGACTTCATATTCCCTTTACCATGTGAATTCTTAATAACCATCAAGGTTAAGAAAGTGCAAAGTGTGCTTACCATATACCCAAATTTCAACTATAAAAACAAAAGGAGGAATTCTTCCCTCCAAAATTCATGCTTCTTAAGAGACTTCACCTGAAAGTATATACTATTAACTCTTTAAATCCTACTAGGGATGAGACTACGGCAGCAGAAAGGCAATTCAATCAGGTAAAGGAAAAGAAGCTAGGAAGGGCCCTTTTTTGTATTTTAGGGAAAGCTCTACAGGGTATTCAGGGTCTCACTACTAGATCAGACTCCTAGTGCTTCTCCTATTTATAGTCTCCCAAGTGGTGGGATTACAGGTGTGCACCACCACTCAGTCTCAGTTGCCACCCTGGGGGTGGGGCCCACATGGCAGACCCTGGAGGAAAGCCTCTTTGGAAAGATCTGCATACTAGACAATGGAAGGAACCCAGCCCATTGCTAATTTAGGGTCTAAGGTATGCTTATGTCTTTCCAAAAAATGCAGAGCAGCCTGTGTGGATGCCAGAACATACCGTCTGGCTGTATCATGGACCAGAGAATGAGTTGACTCCAACTGTCAAGACGCTGACACTCACTCTGATGTCAGATACCTTGGCGATTATGCCACAGTTGATGGACAAGGATGCGGCTAGACCTGACCTGGGGCCTGTGGGGGACCACCTGAGCAGCTCTCCTTAAAAGCAGAGGGACTGTCTCCATTTTCACTGAGTCTGATCCTATTGCCTCGTATTGTTATGTACAGAGCTGGCTAGGACTTCTGTTTATCCTTCAATTGGCCTTAAGCAATGTGTACTGGTCTAGCTGAGGTGCTGGTGATAGTCTTTGAAGGTGGCATGTGTGTTTCCCTGGTAAGCCTGCTGCTCCTTAATGTGAGGCGGGTAGAGACAGGATGGTATAGCTAATGCTCCGTGCTGCCACCTGGGATTGAGCCTCGAAATAGAGGCTATGACTTCCTGGGGCTTGAAAGACTACATCAAAGCTGAAGCCCTAGACTTCCCAAAACATTAAATACTATATAATGCAGATTACTCTCTCTGCATATCCTCTCTACATAGGGCAGAAGTAAATGTAGGCCACCCAGCTAGCTCAGCTCACAGTAGTCACCTGCTTCTCACAATTCTCAGTCAATCCTCCTCAAGCCACTCCCCCACTGAATAAAACTGGGTGAGGCCCTTGGTCACTCTCTTGGTTCCGGAAAGCCATGTCATGGCAGGACTTGGAGCCCCTCGACTCCCCGATAATTAAAAATATAATTTAGTGTCTTCATTTTCGCCATGGGTTGCATGGAAAGTGGTAGATTGGAATCAACTTGATGGGATTCCAATAACGTAACTTTGGGATTACAAATATTGGTTTCTTGGACTGAGATGAGGACCCGGAAGAGTCTCCTACAGAGTCAATCAAAAGAACTGACTCAGGATGCCCAGGAGATGGTTACCAAAAACCGGAATTGAAGGCCTAAGTAGATGGTAGAGTGTTTGTAGGTATCCAAGCCTGACTTCAGATAAAAATAAAATACAAAAATTATTAATTATAGATAAATGATTTTGTTCCTTCCAAACTCTTCTTGTAAGATATCTCTGCTTTTGACCTACAAAACAATCTGCTAGTCTACTTATAGTTACAAACTTCTAAAATTGTAAGAGAGGCCAGGGAGATGGCTCAGTAGAATAAGCACTTCCCTGGCAAGCACAAGGGCCTGAGTTTAATCCCTGGTGCTGCCAAAAAAATAATAAATAAATAAATAAAATTGTAAGAAATGACATAATTTGGTCTACAGGGTCTTATTACCCAGATCAGACTCATAGTGGCCTTCCTGTTTATAGCTTCCGAAGGGCTAGGATTAAAGGTACGCACCACCATGCCCAGTCTCAATCGCTGTCTCAGCGTGCCCTGGGGACGGGGCCACCATGGCACACTGAGGATCAAACCTCAATCCCTGTGTCTGCCTAACCAGGCACTTTAATCTGCTGACCTACCTGGTCAGCCCTCAAAAAGTATATATTTGAATACACTCAGATATTATAAGGAAATTGTATTTTTATTTCTTTCTCTGTCATATCTGTGAACACCTGTTTTTATTTGAACTTAACATTTTTTTCTCCTTTTTTCATTTGCATTTTGGATCACTGAAATTTGGGTGATAGATCTGAAAGTATACTCCCCCATACGTTGCCAGTGGTCATTACATTAAAATTGGTCTTCTCAGCAGTTAACAGAAATTGGTTGTGGTAACTAAATAGATACCATTCATGCTTGGTCGTAAATTATTGGTCAAAGGTCCCTTTGATGAACAAGAAAGCAACTTCCTGGAGGTAATAGGAACTCCTAGGTCAGCCAGATAGCTCAGAAGACTAAAGCTTCTGCTTCAGCAGAGCACAGCGACCTGGGTTCGATCCTCAACTGTGTGGAGTGAGCTGAGACAGTGATTGAGACTGGGTGTGGTGGCACATGCCCATAATCCCAGGGCTTGGGAGGCTGAAAACAGAAGAGTCACTACGAGTCTGATATTCATAGTGAGACCCTGTACACCCTGTAGACCATGTCCTAAATTCATTAAAAAAATAGGAACCTCCAATGATATTAACAGTCTTATAGGAGACACCTCATAAATGTTTTTTAGAACATATTATTGTTATATGTTTCCATTGGTCATCAAAATGTTATTTTTCTAGACAATAGGGTTTTTGACTGAAAGTTGCTCTTGGGTTGGGGAGATCGCTCAGCAGTCTGGCAAGCACAAGGGCCCAGGTTCAATCCCTGGTATCACATGCTGTGTTGGCTCTGCCCCAGGAATGCCATATGGCCACTGAGACCCAGTATGGTGGTGCATGCCTGCAATCCCAGATTGAAACAAGAATCACTGAGTTTGAGCTGTGCAGCAAGGCCCCATACCAAATAAATGAACTGAAAAAAGAAAAATGTTCTTGTACAAAAGTTTTCATATGACGACAACTGACATAAATCTCATGGTGTATTACATATATTCAGATGTACAGGTCTTTTCATAACATAAAACAAGGATTGTTTCTGGTACCAGACTTTTCTTTCAAATTCATACATCTGCCTTAAACAAAAGCTTATCTGACGTACATCTCATTAAAGGTCAATGTCTTTGCTACTCTTCTTTCATTGCTGGGACAAATACCTGACACCCAAAATGAAGGAAGGAAAGGTTTATTTAGCTCACAGTTACTGGAGGTTTCAGTCCACACTCAGCTGGCTCCGAGGCAGAGTGGCACAAGGCAGAGAACAAACTTCCATGGCTGTGGCGAAGAGCAAGAGCACAAGGGAGGAGTAGCAGCAGCTCAAGCCGGCTTCTCTTCCCACCTTACACTGTAATGCAAATTACCTGCCCAGGGCAGGAGCAGCACCCACACCCATAGTAATCAATCACAGACTCCAGAAGCCACCCCAAGACTGCATGAGGCTTTAAGGGGACCCAGAGACACAAACCATAACAGTCAACAGTTAAGTAAAAGTTTCTTATGTACTAGAAAGGGATGATTGACCAAAGGGTTATTTTCTGTCAAAACAGAAATTCAGGTACATTACAAAGAATATCATCGTGATTGTCATACTATGACATTGTGTATGGCTTTTGGTTCCTAATTTTCTATGCAAAGGACATATAACTGTTGCCTGTTAATATTGTACAGGGATTCAAATACTGGAACATTCATGGTTGATAGGAAATAACAGTTCTATTTTGTACAATATTAAGTTCACTGCTCCCAATAGAATGTAACGCCATTAATCTTCTTTTCTGGATGTTCAATAACCAAGTTTTGGAGACCAAACACTAGAAAGATCAATAGTAGGAGGATGGCATATATTCTGACCTCAGTCTTCTGAGATCAATGAGAGCGCAGGACATGAGGGAATATTTTGTATTGTAGGAGATGGTGTCCTAAGCCAAAGGGACTCTAGCATAGTATCCTATTCACCTTAGAAGTAAGACAGACTGAGACAGAAATCAACTTAGTTTGACTCCTGCCTGAGGTGTTTAGATAGAAGACACCTAGGCTGGGACATCTCCCCATTTGGCCTTGCCCAAATTGCCCCATCCCTCACTCCTTCCATGGTCTTGTCAAAACATCGCAAACATGAAGGAGATAAGGGAGGAAGCAGGACCAGTTAATGGAGTAAGAAACCAAACCACATGCCCACATGTAACCATAAATCTCAATGCTCAAGCTATGACCTCACACACATAGGTAGGCACAATATTTCAGCATGGTTGCCATACCAACCACTATATAAGCAAAGAGGAACAAAAGAAATGTGTCATGTGTGCTCCCAATTATTGAGAGCGCAGAGTGGGTGCTAGCTTCTACAGAGTCTTCCAAACACAGTTCTTCCAACTTCAAGAAGCTACACATTGCTTGCAACTACAAAAGAGAAAAGGAAAAGTTATGAGGAGGAGCTGAAGCTGAAGATCAATCACACATGGGGGTCCAGAGCAAGGCCAGCCCTGAGAACAAAGAGCAAAGAGCACCCAAAGTGAGCCACATGAACAAGCTGCGCCAGCCCAGAGAACACCAGGTACCTGAAGCAAGCCAAGCAAACAACTTGCTAGGCTGAGGGTGTCAAATGACATCAACGTGCCAAATATATAAATAAATAGGCTTTGGTTATTGATAAGTTCCTTTTTTCCATCTAGAGTGAGGGGTCTATCTGACCTCGGCTTTGCTTTCTGACTATTGTCTTTTATTTGTTCATATTCCACCATCCTTTACCCCTAGAATTTCAAGCTATGCTAGATATACATTTTTTTTCCTCCTCAGAAGTGGATTCAGGGGCAGGCGAAATAGATCAGTGGATTAAAGTGCCTGCAAGCAGGTGCAGGGGCTGGGGGTTCAATCCTTGGGCTTGCCCTGCCAGCCCTGCCCCTAGGGCACACTGGGACTGCAATTGAGACTGGGTGTGGTGGTGCACACCTGTAGTCCCAGCTCTTGGGAGGCTATAAACAGGTGGCTCACCATGTGTCTGATCTAGTGGTGAAACCCTGAACACCCTGTAGATCCTTCCCTAAAACACAAGAAAAAAAATAATAATCCCTTTAAAAAAAGAAATGGATTCATCTTTCACACATCCAATTTCCACAATTATTCTCATTTATTGATTTTCATTTTAATTTCTTCAACACTGTGATACTCTTACATCTCTTAGTGCCAATAATTTCCATACTTATTGCTTCTTCCCTAAGTACACCACAAATGGGTTAATAATGTTCACAAAATACATCCAAACTAGATAGAGATAACAAATGTACCAGTTAATAAAACAGCACCTTGCTCAAGATGAAAAATAACACATCAGTTGGCAATAAGAAGCATTAACTGGCTTTACCTTACTAAATTCTCTGGATAAATCTTCACATTTTTAAATTGAAGTTCATCAGCATGAGTATTTCATTATTCATCTTTCTGTCAGTCCTTTCTTATTCTAAAACTATTCAGTTATCTTGGGTTGTAGTCATTTGCAATCTTCTCCCATCCTTCTGTTCCACTGATACTTCTCAGTTAGAAACCTATTCACTGTTCATTTACATTATAAAAACTTATCTCCACACTTCCTAGATCCCAGTAACTCCCTGAGATGCCTTCCTTTTCTGAGTGTAAACAGTACCTTGAAACAGTCAGCAACACTAAACAGCAGGCTAAGGCTTGATAGGGAACAATGGCAATGAGCCAACATGCCTTTGTAATTATTTCTCCATACTCTGTAAGCAAATATTCGAGTTCCTTCTAAACCACAGCTAAAACAAAAATTGATACAATTAAAATTTCCCTTATTTATACTTTTGCAAGGTTAGTAACATGTGACACAAGGTTTCTTAGTGACTAATAGTTGACCTTAACCAGGCAGGCTGTTTATCTCAGGACTGAGGTAGCCTGTTTGCTTTGGGCACTGAGGTCTAGTTCCACCTACACACATTTGATCAACTTCCTAGCTTCCATGTCTCCCAACATATCCACCTTTTTTGTTTTGTTTTGTTAGAGAGGTATGTTCCATTGCAGTTAGAGAAGCTGTAAAGAAATCTTTAAAGCGGAATTTCAATGCATATATAAAATTGTAATGATCAAACAAGGGTGCTTAGCACATACATTGCCTCAAACACAGGGGAGCATTCGAAGTCCTCTCTTCCAACTATTTTGAAGCCCATAATACATTATTACTAACTATAGTCACAGAATACTAGAAATTAATCCTCAAATTTGTTAATTAACCTCTCTCTGTTACCCTGTCCCTTTCCCAGCCTCTGGGAACCATTATTCTATTCTGCAAATGTACGAGATCAACTTTTCTTTAGCTTACACATGTGAGTAAGAACATAAAGGATTTGTCTTTCTATGTCTGGATTATTTATTTTAATATAACATCCTCCCACTCATCAATGCTACTGCAAATGACAAGATTTCGTTCATTTTTATAGCTGAGTAGACACACTTTTCTTTATGCATTAATGTCCTGATGAAAGAAAAAGTATACTTAACAGATGTACAGAACCAGTGACAAGCAGCCGGCATGAACTGATAGAATGAACACCGAAATACAAGCTTCTATCTATTTAATAAATTTACCTAAGTCTGGGCTGCAAATCATTAGCCTTACAGCTAAACAATCTCAAAGACAATCCATCGTGAAGTATCAGTCCCTAGCAAGCAGCATTAATCTTCCATATAGTGCCCTGTCTTACACATTTATTTTTTTTTAATTTATTTATTTTTTAATTGAAGAACAAATAGCAATGAGACAGTTTCAAGACCAATTAACAGGACAGATTTGATAAATTAATACACTGCAAAATGTTTTTGTAATGTTTTGGTATCGTACAAGGTGATATTATACTTACATACATTATTATAGCAGATGTCTCTAATCAGTGAATTAAGAGAATGTATCTATATACTTATTTTATTTTTTATAGCTGAATTATATCACAGATTCAATAATTAATACTTTCTGCCTTGTTATCTTCCTAGTGGTTGTCCATAGTACTAGAAGCTGACATAATATCTTGTCCAACCACTATTAGTGCAAATCTT
>PVKA01019348.1:0-42215 GCA_004027165.1 Ctenomys sociabilis | reverse complement strand
GGGGGCGCACGAACTCTACATTGTCGGCAGGCTGCTTAGCCAGGGGTAGCACGCTCACCCTTGACCCTAACCAGAACTGTGCCAAGCCCGTCAGTGGGCAGATTTAGTGACCACACAGTCTTGATTCCAGCGCCACACACTGGACCCAGCCAGCTCTGGTGCCCACCCCCACGGCTGCGTGAGGCTTTGGAGGGACACCTAGACAGAGGCATAGAACCTGTGCACCAGGTGACCTTTGGGGAGGCACGAGCAGAACCCTGGCTCCTGGCACCCTGACACCTTCCTGGGACCACGCAGCCCCATCTCACCTCAAGCTCTTCAGACGTCATTCCCAGGACCTAGCCCAGAGCCTATGGCCCCCTGGCTCCCTATCAGCATACGGCAGGGGTCCAGCTGGAGATTGGTGGGCAAGAGATGCACCCCTGGGGCAGCGCATGGGGCCATGGCTCCCAGAACCTGGTAAGTGCAGCAGATGGCATTGGAAGCGGTATGGGCTTCTGTCCCCATGTCCATCTCAGCCTCCATCTGCCACCAGTGACAGTCTCCTCCCCTGGGACTGCCCTCCTTCTCCTCTGTGGACGGCAGGCTCTGCGAGACGCCTCACCTGTTAACTGCCTGCACCCTGACACCCACACTGTGCCCTGTCTGTGACATCACTGGACCCCGGGGCACATGGGGGGACATGGGACTCTGAGTCCCTGGACTGACCAGTCCCTCTGACCCGTGGTGCAGGTGAGGCAGGGCCTCCTGAGCTGGCAGCCTGACAAGGCCTCCGTGGAGGCAGATCTGTCCATCACCTAGCATTGTCCTCCAGGGCTGCACCTCAAAGAAGGATCTGAAACTAGAACCAGGGCAAGGTGTGTGTGGGGTGCTACCCTGGCGGAGCCCCAGCCTGGAAGGCTGCAGGGAGGACGCAGGAAGAAAGTGGAGGAGACATTAGCACAAGGCCAGGTGAGGCGCCAGCTGGCTGGGGCTGCCTCGGAGCCCAGAGCAGGCACCTGGCCAGGCAGGACCGCCCTGGGGGTGCCTGGCCCCACCCCTGTGGAGTAACCCCTGCTGTCTCTTTTCTTCAGCCTCTCAGAGTTCACCCAGAAGCATAAACGACAGCCCCTGGGCAGGGATGGCAGGGTGGGGGGTGCACCCAGAGAGGGCTTCTTGGCACGGTGCTCGGGAGACGGCTGTGGCTGTACCCACAGTGACACCAGGCGTGGGTGCAAGGCCCAACCAGCCTCAACACAGCCATCTCAGGTGGCCAAGCACAAGGAGCGCCACCAGACATGGGGCGGAGGCCCCAGACCTGCCACCCTTCCCTGCAGGAGGTTTCTGGCCTCACAGGGATGCAGAAGCTACACGCAGACGCTGCAAAAAAACTGAAGTTTTATTCACTTTTTTTGTCATTAAAATGTTTGTGAGCACATGGTTGCAGTACAATGGTCCCTCGCTGTTCCGTGGTTTGACTTTTATGGACTCTGTTTCACAGGTTTTCAAAAAATATTCATCTAAATTATTTGTTGCAGTTTTTTGCCATATCATGGGATTTTGCAATAGTGTACAGTGCTGCGTATGTATTTATATGCATAGTATTTGTGGTTTTAATGATTTTTGCCTAAAAGTTTAATATGTATAATACATATGAACAATGTTAATTGTAACAAATTAAAAGAATATTAAATCATAATAAAATACAGTTTCTAGTATGTATTTCCTAGAAGATGAACACATACTGTACCATATAGTATACATGTGTTGTTAAAATTACGGAGGTTTGTGAATTTAGAAAATTGATAAGAACATTGGAAAGGTTTATAAGAACGTGAGAAGGGTTTATAAAGCCCTTTCTGTTTTTTAAATGTGCTTAGTACAGAGTCTACAGGGTCTCACTACACAGATCAGACTCGACGTGACCCTCCTGCTTGCAGCCCCCCGAGGGCTGGAACTCCAGGCACACGCCACCACGCCCAGGCTCGGTGTCCTGGGACTGGCAGGCCGGGATCAAGCCAGCCCTGCATCTGCCCAAGCAGGTGCTTCAACCTGCTGAGCTATCTGGCCAGCAAAGCCTTAAAACATGTGCAAATGCTAAATGAACATAAAGCCGCTGCCTCACTGAGGCTTGCTCACCGCGGGGTGTCTGGAACATAAGCCCACAGCAAGTGAGGGAGCACTGGCCACACCGGCCGCGTTCCCGGGGCGCTGGCACACGTGCACCGCCCTCTCAGGCCTCTTCGCCCCTTCTCCTCCCTCCCTCTGTCCGTCTCGGTTCCCACCCCCACGTGCTGCCCACGACTCCACTCTCGGGCGTGCAGTCTGACCCTCATTCTCTCTGCTCCCTCAGGGGGCAGTGGTGCCCCCGCAGCTCTGCCTGCCTGGCATTGCAGGACACTGTCTGGCTAAGCCAGGTGCTGGGTCCCCTAGATGCCATAAATGAACCTTTGACTGATGGGATTTCCAACTTACAGGAGTTCATGAGGATGCAGCCTCCTTCTAAGTCGAAGAACCTCCTGCAAATGCAGCCTGGGGACAGGAGGAGACCAGGCTGTCTGCGGCATGTCCTGTCCAGGGCCCGACCCTGGCACAGAAGGGCGATGGAGTTCACGGGCTCACATTCAGGAGCCCAGCCTCGTCTCCAAGCTGCACGGCCGTGCTAGTGCCATCCCACGTGGGGAGCACCTGCTTCCGGGTCCTGAGGGGCCCCGCCATCGGACCTGGGCCTGCCCTGGGTGACTTCCTGCTACAGGAAACACACCTGTCTTGAACTTCACCGTTTTTATGTGTGTTTCTGTCTGCCTCCCAACTGTGAGTCCTCTCCCCCAAACGTCCATGTCCGCAAGGGCAGATGAGCTGAAGAAGCGTCAGGAGCTTCCAGGGCAGCTCCAGGCAGGCGGGTTGGCAGAGCGGGAGCCCCGGAGTGGGCCACCGCGGTCCAGGTCGGGCTGTGTGATTGTGGGGATGCCGCTCCGCCTCTCTGCATTGGGGCCGTCGGCCACAAACCTGAGATGGCACCAACTGTGGCTACGACAGACGAATGAGGCCGTGGGAGGGACGTGGCTGGCACAGGCTTGGGGCAGAGAGGGGCTCCGCTGACCTGCAGAAATGCATAGACATGCGTCAGAGGAGCCCTCCCAAGAGGGCTGTGGGCTCTTTGACTTCCAAGCCAGCAGCTGGACCCAGGGGACATTTGCCTTCCTGGGAGCCCAGAAGGGAAGAGAAAGGGCCACAGTGAGCGAGGAGGGACTTAGGGTTCTCCTTCCTAAGGCCCAAAATGCAGATGCATAGAAAGCAGGAGCTCTGACATCCTGACCAGGGGTCAGGGAGGAGAGGAACAGAGGAAGGCGTGCCGGAGCAGGGCCTGGGGTGAGCCCACCCGAGTTGGGGTGCACGAGGCCCACAGTGCACCTAGAGGTGCCTCTAGAGGCAGGGCTGAGCTCCTACCTGGGGAACTGCCTGGGTTGCTAACCGATGTGCGCAACATGGGAAATGGGTTGGAGTGGCTCCATCGGCCATCGCCACAAGGGTCTCTGCTGGACCACGGAGCACAGTGTGGGAGCCAGGCTGGGCGGGTGAGGGGAGGCCGGGGCAGGAAGGGCCCTCGCCCCAGGTTCCTCTGCACAGCTACACCATGTGCGGAGTTGCCAGGGCCACTGAGAGGAGCCTCTCCTGTTGGTACACGTGGTGGCAGCTGTACCCATTGGGCACTGGCAGAAGCTTGGCTGAATCAGTCCTGAAAAGCCTGGGGAGAGAGGATAGAAGCCACATCACATCGGGCCTCTTTTCCAGAGCAAGAGGAATTTGCTGGCTTGGATGGGAGCATCTGGCACCTGGGCCTGGAAGAGGTACCTGAACGAGAAGGGGAAAGGCAGGAGGTGACCGTCCCTGAGCATCGCCTGAGCCCTGGGGCCACACGTGGGCCGGGACCGCTCGCATTTCCACAGCTGGCTCCACTGTTGTCCCTCAGCCTACAGCCACTGCTCCACCCCTACTGACCAGGGGCTGCAGGAAGAGCCCGGGGATCCACACACCCCCTCCCCAAAAACTGCGAGTTTCCCGCCTCTGCACAGCCCCCCAGCCTGCCTTGAAGTGGAGTTTAAATATAGAAGCCAGCAGAGCTCGGCGCGGCTTCCTGCCTCTCCCTAAACCACTGCCTTGCAACCTGGTTTCCTGTGTCAATGATTCCAGAATGAGATGTTCATTTGCTCTTTGGAAATAACATGCAGAACCACTGAGACGAGTCTCACGGGCTCAGATAAATTACAGCGGGCAGAGCCGGAGCTTGGGGCTCTCCCCATCTAGAGGGGCCCTGCTGTCTGGGAGCGCACCCAGGGCCCCCCGATCAAAATGAAGCTTCCTCCTTGCTGTCACTCCTCCAGCCCCTGCCCACTGCCAGTTTGACTTAAGTGCCAATTCAGCCCCAAAGTGAGCCCCACCTTCCAACGGTTCTCATTATTTTTCTGCATAATGAGGACTTGGGCTGAGGGATGCCTCTACCCCACCATTACTCCAGCCCAGCCCGGGCCAGGCCCTGGGACTCCGGTGCAGGCCTCCCTTCCAGAGCAGTTGTGCTGTGATTCCTTTTCTCGGGGGAGGCACAACCCTCAGCCAGATGCCCACAAACACTGTTTTGTTCCCGTTTTTCCTCTCAAAGCTGGTCTGATGAGAGGTTCCTTGCTGCTTTGGAGAGGATACTGGCTTGCAACACTGTGAAGCATGACTTTAACAAAATAAAGGGGAGACAGTCTCGGGGTGTCCTCAGTTGCCTTTGGTGAGAACAAGCCCCAGGAACTCTGCTGGTAGCAATGGGACCAGTCAGCAGGAGGCAGTTTGTCACCCAGGAAGGGCTGCAGACTGTGCCATGGCTCCGTCAGTGTCATTATCAAAACCTCATTATCCTGTAGCTTTCCACAAGCCATTGTTTGTGTAGAATGGTTCTCAGCAACCATGCTCTGATTGTCTATAAAACTATCAGCAGGGAGCCTACTCATTGGTTCCAAAGAAAACAAGTGAACACAGCCTCCCGTTTCCAGAACCATGGAGAGCGCCACGGGCCCCTGCCTCCGGCGTGCTTGGATGCAGCCAAACCCAGCGCACAGCTGCCCGGTTGCGCAGCCCCTGGCTTGCCCCTGCCCTTGCCTCACACCCCTTAGCACCATCAGCCTCACTCCCAGAAATGCCCCCCGTCATGGAGGGAAACGGCCTTGGACGCCACAGATCGTGCAGCGGCACCGACAAGTTCACTGTGAAGAGGTGGAAATGCAGGAAGGGCGCTGGAAAGGAGGGGGCGCCAGTGGGGGGGGTGCAAAAGCCCAGGGAGGTGCCACGAGGGCTCCCGGCCACAGCGCTGGCCTCCCTCCCCCAGCCAAGCAGCAAACCCTGACCAGAGGCCTCTCACAAAGCAGAACAGATTGTGCAGGAGCCAGAGAGGAAGCTCAGAAATCCAGGGAAAAAAGAAACAGAAATAAGAAACCACAGATGCAAATGGAGGGAAAGAAGAAAAAAAAAAAAAAGCGCATCTCTGCACTCGCAGCTGCTCTCCGTGGGAGCCATCCTGCATCCCGCACTGTCTTCTCGCTAAGTTTTATTACAGCACATAACCACGGCAGCTGCCTCTCCTCTGCCGGGGGACTACAAACACACGCTGCTCTGGGTGCAGTCGTGTGGGGGCAACTGCTTCCCTTTCCACACCGCACGGGCCCGAGTGGATCCAGCAGCTCCAGAGCCACGGGTGGGGCCCGCACCTCTGGGCTCTGAGGGGAAAAAGAAGGGACTTCAGATCCCTTATTTTGCCTTCCCTCTCGCCAGTTCCCTTGTTTTCTCTTAAAACAGAACAAAGGAAGGGGCAGGTTCATGAAATACTGACATCTGTCTGCAAATGCCATGAAAGGGCTATGCTTCCCATTCTCATGGGGTTTGGGTGTATTTATTTATTTATTTGATACAGCATCTCACTATGTAGCTCTGACTTGCATCCATCCTCCTGTCTCAGCCTCCCCAGCACTGGGATTACGGGCATGCAGCACCATGCCCGGTTTTGGTGGCTGACACAGTGTACCCAGGGTTCTAGGGCCAGCACAACATGCAGTATTGGGGATCAAACCTGGGTCTTTGTGCTTTCCAGGCAGGCACTTAGGCCACAGAGCTATCTCCTAGGCCCCCATTCCTGTATTGAACTACTAAGCCCTAAAACTCCAGAAATTAAGTCATTGTATATGCAGGAGGTTAAGATAATGTCATACCAGGTAAGGTGGAACCTGGTCACGTCTGGTGGCATGCAGACAAACAAAGAGAGGTTTGGACTCAGAGGCATACAGGGAAAATGCCCCCCGTGGCTGGGCATGCTGGGAATCATGAGTCAAGGGAAAGCTGGGAGCTGAGGCAGAGCCCTCCTGGAGCCCTTGAAGGAGCATAGCCCTGCCCCTCCTGGGCCTCAGTGGTGGCCTCCAGAGCTACCAGGGACACGTGTCCCGCTCTCAGCCACCTAAGCCATGGTGCTCTGCTGCAGCATCCTGGCAAGCGGCTAAGGGAAGGATCAAAGAACAAAACCACACCGGAGAGGCGAGTTCAGGTTTTGCTCCTGTTATGCTACCGATTGAATAGTGTGCTCATGAAGAGAAGTCTCCAGACAGGGCCAGATGCTGCTGTGCCAGGCAGGGGGTGGGCACAGAGCAGAGCCACTGGCAGGAACGAACCTGACACCCTGTCCTCGCACCAACTTAGGCTGAAATGATTGGCTCTGAACTCACCCCCACCAAGAAAGGCCAGGTCAAGAGAGGCTGGAAAGACTGACACTTCTAAACATGCACTGGGCACCCGCAGACCTTGGGGTCAGTGGGCTGGGAATCAGTGGGCTACGAGTCTTCCTAACTCTGCTCCAGCCCAGAAATCTTGGTTCTGTGGCAGATCCAACTAGCACTTTGGCTTTCAACCTATGTAACTGGCTTCTCTGAAGGGAAGGAGTACAGGAGTCCGCTGCTCCCTGAAAACACGCCTCCCTTCCTTCCTCACCCTCTACAGCTGGCAGGGACATTTACTAAAGGAATCTTCTAACGGGGCCGCATTCCCTCAGCCCCGCCCCACCCGGTCTCCCCCCTGCCCTGGAGAGATGCTGCATCTGTGGCCACGGCACGCGGCTCTACGTTTCTGATGAGCTCGCATATTTAGAAACCCATCACAGGCGGCTCCATTAACTGTATCCAGCCATATGGGGACCCCATGCTTATGTTCTTGGCTTCAGTTCAAAGACAAGATCACTATGCACCAGCAAATGGATACTAGAAACCCAATTTCCCCCTCTCACTGGTGAGCAAATTGAGTTTATTTTAATGGTATCCAGGCTGTTGATTTGTTTAAATCAGTTAAATGACCAGAGTGGCATTGTTTTTTCTGCTTGTTAAAGACAGTTATGCATCCCGTTTATCAATGGTCCAAGGCAGTAGGTCCCTGGCGGCTCCAGGAGAGGCCCGCCTGGAGAGCCCGAGGTCACTGCAGCCATCTGCCAACCCAAGGTACACGCACACACAGAACCCCTGCAGGCAGAGGAAGCCAGCAGAGGCGTGGCCGGAGCCGTGACAGTGGGCCAGCTCCTCATAGCTCCCTGGGGCCCTGCATGTGTCGCCCCTACTGCAGAAGGCCACAGAGAACCAGTTAGCAGGAAAGCACACGTTGAGCATGCGCGTCCTTCTTTCTCGCAGACTCCACCCCGGATCTCCAGCTCCTGTGCTTTTGGATGAGTCTTCCATTACAGGAAGCCAGCCCATCTGGGCCCTTCTTGCCTGCTGATCTGTGCAGCTGCATCGCTGGGGCAGGCACCTCCGACTCCCTCTTCCCTCCTGCCTCCCTGCTGCTGGTCCTGGGCCTTGGTTAGAAAATGGAACCACGGGTGGGGCACAGTGGGAAAGGCCTCGGGAAGCAACCTGAGCCTGCGGCTGGTGCAGGGTGGCTTTGGTAAGGAGCTGGAGAGTCCCAGCTGGATACTCCAGTCTGGCTAAGGGGTCTTCTTAGACCAGGGGCTCCTGTCTGTGTTGCTCTGTCCCATCTGGCAAAGGTCACAACTGATGATGTATCTGACCTTGGTGGCTCTTGATGGCTTAGAAGGTGCAGAGCCAACGTGGGGTGCTTGGCTGCCCAGGAAGCCTCCTGGCCTGAGGGTGCCTGGCGGCCTCACTTCCTTCAGTGACCCGGCAGGAGGCCCCTCCCCTACCTGCGAATCCCATCCCAGCAAAAGCGGAGGGAAGGCTGCATCCTTCGTGTGTCTGGAGTGTGGAGTTAAGCTTGGGGGCAGGGTCACCCTGGGTCCCTACTCCACAGCACCGGTAGCACCCCGTACCCAGCTGGGTCACCTGGAAGTACACGAGGCAGGCCAGCTGTGCTCGAGCTGCTGCTCTAGGCGGACACTGCTTGCAAGCCGTCCGGCCCAGCTTGGCCTGCCCGGCAGTGGGCAGAGCGCCCGGGCACCCTGTGGTGCTGTGCAAGCTCCAGCACTTTCTGCCACTGCCACCTTGGGCTGCAGGGACATGCGCCTGGGGTGGGGCCTGGCAGAGTCCCCGGGCCAACATGTAGCCAGGGAAGTGGCTTCCTCCACGGGTGCCCTTGCAGACCTTACGCAACCTTACACCATCATCTGAGAGTCCCGGGAGCCCCAGCCTGCACCTGTAGACTCTGTGATCCCCAGCACAGCACTATGCAATATTCCGGTGACCCCCTGACCAAAACACAGAGCCCAGGAAGGCTGGCCTGTCCTCTACAGGGGTGCAGCGGCAGTTGGGAAAAACTGACTTTCTACAAAAAAAATCTTAGACTGGAACATGGCATAGAGATAGAAATGGCCATAGATTTAGAGGCTATCTCAGATAACACCCTTAAAAATAAACAAGTCAAAAGTAACAGTTTTAAAAATTCCTTAAGCAGCCATGGCCTAAAATCACACTGATTTCTCTTTTATATATTACATGATTTTAATAGCAATATCAGAGTACTAAATATACAGAGGAAAATTAATATATATGTTTCTTATAACAATGTTTTCCAAATACAGGGCTTCAAAATACAGAAACAACTTTTAAAAATCTGGAATAAAAGTCCTTTATGGAAATTATACCAAACCACCTGCCCCCCACCCCGCCCAAATGTATTGTGTCATGTTTGTTCATTAACATAGTTATGATGGCCATGGAAGGAAAAACACAACCTCAGCCATGTCACCATCCCAGGGTGACACTGACATCCATCTGCAGAAACAGCTGTGGTATTGAACTACGGAGAACATGTAGACAGGGACTTCTGCTTCTCTTGAAAAAGAACAAGAGCTCTGTGTAAAGGTATAAATAAACAGCAAACATTTTATTGTATCAGAAAATAATTTAGGGAGAGTAAAACAAACCCAGGTTTTGCTTTACATCAGAAAGGAGGAGGATGTAAGTTCTGAAACAGGCCGCCTAGGCCTGGCGGGAGGACGGGCCGTGTGCCTGTGCTGCTTCACCCGTCACCCTGGGGCTCACGTTTGTAGCCTGAGCTCTGGTTCCAAGGGGCGCTGGGGAGCTGGGGCGGGAGCGACAGCCTCTGACTTCATAAATCCAAGTAACGGGACCTGGTGAGTTGAGGTGGTATTTACTTGAACCCACGGGGACAGCGAAAATTGAAGTGGCCCTTCCGTCTCTCAGCTGTGACATTTTTGGGTAGACAACCCTGTGCAAAATCTGCTGGGAGGGTTCTGTAACCATCCTCCACCCGTGCCAAGACATACCACTGGCCCACGCCTGAAACTGTAGAAGCCGGGCATCCCAGTGCCAGCGCTTGCTCTGCTTCTCAGAGAGCCCCGCACAGTGATGGCTGTGCTACTTATTTTGGTGTCCGGAGTCAAACTCAGGACCTTGCGCTTGCTGGGCAGGTACGCTGGCTCCTGAGCTATACCCCGGCCCACAAAGAAGACTCTAGAGAATGGCAAATTAAACCAACCAAGATGGCTTTCTCTACTTCTTTTTGATAAAATGCTCCCTGGGGCCATGCCCTGCGTACATTGCCAACTTAACCAGGGAAAGACCGCGGGAACTTGTCCTCATACTTCAGGCCTTAACGAATAGTTTCTACCAAACTGCAGCCGTTAGAAGAGTCCAGATGTTTCCCTTGTGTTTGATTGTTAACATTTTCTACATATTTTCAATAAACATGTCTTTGTTTTTTAGAAGTAAATGATGTTAAAAATACTCCCATGCCGGCCAGATGGCTCAGTGGAATAAGCGCTTCCCTGGTAAGCGCAAGGGCCTGAGTTCAATCCCCGGTTCCACCAAAAACACAAGAAATATGGAAAATACTCCCGGGGCATGATTTCTCCCAAAGGCAGGTGGATTACTTGTAGGTCTGCGGGCTGAAGAAGCTTGCATTCCTCAGGAAAGGGGCAGAGAGTGCCGGGCACTCGCTCTGCAGACCCGTTCACCTCACATCATACAGTAAACAAGGCTGATCCGCAAGGTCACTGCAGCTTCTGTGGGGCTCCACGGTTGGTGGTCTGCTTTCACTAACTGCTTTAACTCGGGGAGCTGAGCTACTACAAGAGAACCCTGCCCTGGACTCTAATGTCCACCATCTGATTTCTCCAGGAACTTAAGAACAATGGCTGATGCAGAAGAGAAAAATCTAAACACCAAGCCTCAGGTCTAAGAAAATGGTCACTAACTCCACAAGTTTGCCACATTTTCCCCAAATCTCAGTATCTCACAGCAAAGCCTCTCATCTCCCTCCCCTGCCTCCTTCACTTTAACCACAACGCCCTGTCCTCAGCCTTCCCATGAGCCTTTGTGAGATATGATTATTCCAGGTATAACCCCGTGTGTTTGCAGAGTTCCCGTGTGTCACTACTGTTGGGAATTCGCCTTTAAAGATCAAAGCTACCGTCCCTCCACTGAGGGCTAACATTGCTGGGGCTCTTTCACTCTGTGGCTTTAGAGAAAGTGATCCAAACGCAAGGAAAACACACACACGCACACGCACACACACACACGCACACGCACACACACACACACACACACAGCACAACAAAGTGTGCTGTTCACAACAAAGTCTGGCAGTTTACTTCTAGGGGTGGGGGTGGCCAAACTCCTGGCCTGGTGTCCTGGCGTTTCAAGGCCAGTGGCTCTCCTGGGCTCCAGGGCCCTGCACCAGGAGGACTGTGGCACGCTGAGTTACTACAAGAGGAAGCACCAGGGCTGCTCTGTGGACCCTAAGCCATATGAGGTCACACAGCACGTGGGAGGAGCACCGAGGAAGGGCTTTTCTGGATGTGGCTGCTGGCCTGGAGTCCAGAAAGCATCAAGCAGCATCCTAGATCGCTGCTCGACCCCTCAGAGTCACCAAGGCCTGAGACTTCAGCAAAGCCCTTTCTCTGCCACAAACCCAGGCAGTCTCTGAGGGCCGGACGCTGGGGTTAGAGTGTCACAGAGGCTCAAAGCTGTCCCTGTAGGCTTGGATGCTGGGGGAGGAATGCAGTGAAGTGGCTGCATTCGTTAGTTTCGTCTCAGAGGCCCTGGGATAGGCCCCGTGAGCTCCTTCCTTCCGAACCGATCGTGCTGGGGTCCTCAGGTGCCACTTACCCAGTTGTTGGTCGCTGCACCTCTGCATGGGACATCGCAGTGACAAAAATAGAACGTAGGGCCGCACAGTGCTCTTACTTCTTCATGGCCAAAGCCGCTTGATTTCCTGGGAGCAAGAACTTCGCCAGTTCAGGGTTCACTGACACTGGCAAGCTAGAGCACACACATGCTGCTGAAGGACACTACTTTGGAAACTCAGATCCGAAGAAGGCTACCAGGAGCCAGCTGGGCCAGGCCCGTGCCAGGGGAAACTTCCGAGGAGCGGTGCTGCACTGCTGCTCATAGCCAGCTTTCCATGTGGAAAACTCAAATCTCCAGATAATTCTGTTTTAAAAGAAAGACCACCTGGGACAGAACTAATTAACTTTAATAAGGACTTTCCCATAAACCGATGCTCTCAGGGCTCATCTGCTGCACACTACCCTGCAGGTGTGGGGCTGTGAAATTTGAGATTCCTACAGGAGCTATTTAGTTCTTTGTCCCATCAGCTCTCAGGGTGCGGTGCATTAAGCATGTAATCAAATGTTACTTATGGTATATGTGTGCTGCGATTTCTACCTACATAAGAAAACGTGGCTCCCTGTAGGCAGCACCCCTCCCCCTCCTCCCCAGTGGCTGGACTCCTTCCATCCTGGGGGTCCCACGTGGGTGAGGTTGGCCCTAGTTAATACCAGGCCTTCTAGGTCCACACTACTTTCATGACTTAGATTCAAGGATGCAGCAAGAGGATTGTCCCGCTTCTACACACAGTAACTCTGGGCCATTAAGGGGGACACCACCCAGAGGAAAGGGTCGCAGAGCTGCTGGGAAGGTTCCCGGGACACCCTCAGACCCCTAGTTGGTTACAGGTGAAGCCCCAGTTGATCCTTCTCTTCCGTTGTCTTTACAGCTGTGCATGGCCACATGGGTGTGGAGTGTTCAGTGACCCCTCGGGGGAAGCTCCCAGCCCCCTGCTGTCCAGGAGCCCCTGCCTTAGCGGCCCCCGGCAAGCACCACTCCCTTCCAGCTTCTAACTTAGTCAGCTGAGAGGAACAGAGCAGGGCTGGGTAAGGACCTGAGCACTTCCGGAAGTAGCTGGCACTTCCTGGGGGCTTGCTTCCTGCTCAGGGTGAGGAAGGCGAAGCCACTCTAGACAGTGCAAGTGAAGGGACGCCCTTTGCACGGGGTAGCCCTGCACAGTGACGGGCCCAGCCGGGCCACAGGCGGTGACTGGCGCTAACTCTACAGCTTGGTTACTGCGCGCTTGCTAGCTGAGCTCTGTCCAGAATGACTGCAGGGCAGAAGTCTCTTCTTTTGTGTGTTGGAGGGTCGGGATGATTGCAGAGACGGTGGTCCCTGCCTAAGCCCCTCTCTAGCCACACCTTCCTAGTGCAAGCAAGCTCTAAGCCCAGGAATTCTGCAAAACTACACATAACCGGGCTTCATGCCCTTTGGAAGGAAGGGCTGCTGGCATATTTCAAAATGCCAAACAGTCATTTCAGACTACTCAGAAATACCACAGGTAACACGAGAGTAGCACACACATGAATCCAGGCTCTGAGTTCTTCTTCTTCACAGCGGCAGAATCAAGACAAAATAAGTAGGGAGAATAATCAAAGGCTGGGGATGACGGGAACTTGGCTCATTTAGTGGGCTGTGCTGTTTACACTGGGAAACAAACAAACAATCAAAAAAGGGTATGGCCTAGCAAACTGACAGACACCAAAGCAGCCCTTCCCAGATTGCATGAATCACCACCTGGGCTGCTTGGCAAGAGCTGCTTTCTTAAAAAGCAGATGTTGTTTAAGGGGATAAAGTTATGCGCTGGGAGGGGCGGGGGGCTGGGAAGCGCTGCCTGGGCCCAGGAGGGTGCGCCCTGCCTGCCCTCCTGGAGACCTGGCTGCCCCAGTGGAGCCCAGCAGAGACGGTGGTGGCAATCAGACCTCTGCTGCTGCCCACAGGGGAGGGGAGACTGTGGCTGGCTCGCCCTGTCCCTCCAAGCCCCGGCCCCTTTGCTTCTAGCCATTTGGCTAACATGGTGGACATTGAAGTAATTCCAAGCAGGCAAATGAATGCTCCCCCAATCACAGCGCAGCAGGGGGAGCCTCTCTGCCACCTCCCCGTGAGATGGTGCCTTTGCAGGGCCCCAGGGGAAGCTAGAATGGCTTCAGTCTCTGTGTCTTCACCCGGCGTGGCCCGAGGGGTGTCAGTGGAGGAGGGAACAGATAGCTCAGGCAGCATGGGACTCGATTACCCTGAGACCTCCCTGATGAAGGAGGTCATAATGTCCAAG
Organism: Ctenomys sociabilis; assembly: GCA_004027165.1. Classification (NCBI taxonomy): domain Eukaryota; kingdom Metazoa; phylum Chordata; class Mammalia; order Rodentia; family Ctenomyidae; genus Ctenomys; species Ctenomys sociabilis. Next base: position 28,367 of record PVKA01019348.1, on the reverse strand, counting down.
ACATCTTCCAGCTCCACTTTGAAATGAAGGGCTGGGACAATCCCACCGGGCTGCAAATGGGCAGCGGGTCCCAGCCTCAGGCCAGTTCCTGTCCTGCTTTCCAAGAGCTCAAGGTCAGCCCAGCCTCGTGGGCTTCAGAAGACGCTGGCCCATCTGGGAGAAGAAGGAAATGGATAGACTCTGTCTCTGCCGGCCAGAGTCCAGGCACAGCCAGCCTGAGGCCATGTCTTCTTCTAAGACCAGAATAGTGGCCTGGACATGAGCACAGAAACTGCCCACAGAATGCAGCCTGGGGGAGATGAGACTCTGCCTCGGGCCTAACATGGCTGTGAAGAATGACATATTTTAGAGAAGGAAGATGGATTCAGATGGCAGGGTCATGGTGGGCCTCGCCCATCGCCTCGTGGTGGGTCAGAGGGTCGGGGTGGCTCCTGGAGAGCTGGGCGTCTAGGTGTGAAGAGAAGGCTGGAAGGGCATGTGGGAGGTGGCCACAGAGGCACGGTCTGCTCAGGCTCCGCGCTGGGAGGACCAGGTCACCAGAGAAGCCAGCTGGCCCCCGTGTGTGCAGGGAGGGTGCCGCAATGGAGCACTGCTCGACCACGCACACCGTGGGAAATGGGGGCTGGGGGGTGCACGTGGCTTGGTTCTGCATGGGCTTGGATGAGCGCCACAAGCAATGGCCAGGGGGCGTCCCTGCCCGAGGCAGGAGACTCTTTCCTTTCATACTCAGAACTCGGAGACAACAGTCAATCTAGCAGTGTCTCAGCTATGTGAGAGTGAAAGCGGGCACGAGACGTGATTCGACCAAGAAATGGACTTGAGTGGGAACAGAGATGGCCCTGATGTGTCTGAGAGCCTGCCCGGCATCTCAAAACCCTGAAGGGTCCTTGGGCAAGCAATGGAGACTGCTTGGTCTCAGGCCATGCCAGGGACGCCAAAGGGATGAACAGAAGTGGACACACGTGTGGGGACCTCACCAAAGTGCACCACCCTACCCGCCCCCCGGATTACTTTTCATGAAGGAAAGGAAACTAAAGGACATTGAAGGAGGGGAAGGGTCAGTGGTCAAGGTGAGAAGAGTATCAGTCAGTGCTCAGCTCTTCGCCCAAGGCCACAGAAGGATGTGGGCAGTGGTGGGCGCCCACTGGACTCCCCTGGGCCGAGTGGTCCCTGATGCCCTGCCTGTGCCATCTCCACAGCAGTGAGCTGGGGAGAGAGGTGGCCACTGAGAAGAAAATGAAGCCTCTCCACGGCCCTCCGGCTGTCACCAGGTGAGCACAGCGGACCAGCCTGGAGGAGCAGCCGTCCCCTGTCTGGATCCGGGTTGGGTCCATGTGGCCCCCACACCCTGAGCCCTGCTGGTGTGGCTGCACCATGGCTGTGGGGCTGTGCCTTCCTAAGCATGCCTCTGAAGCTCAGGGTCTCGGGGTTCAGAGACATCATCGGACAGGGCCTCAGGCAACACGAGCACCACACTGAGCGGGCTTAGGGCCGAGGACAGGGGCTGGAGGGCACACGGGGAGTCAGGAGCCCAGAGGGGGTCTGAGGCCAGGACAGCCACGCATACCGCCTTGGTGCCAGCGCTTCGGGTGGGCGAGGGCGGAGCAGCACAGAACCGAGCTTCCCAGTGTTTGAGCCCCGCTGGAGACCTGGTCACACAGGATGGGGCACGCGGTGTCTTCCCCCCACACGTTCAGTCTCACAGGTCTCAGGAGGCACAAAAGTGAGTGTCGCAAGCCTGCTTCGGGAAGAGAGGGGAGAGTGAGGAGAACCAAGTCCCTGGGTGGAGCAGAGCCTTGGCAGCCTGGCTGCTCCGGTGGGAGTCCAGGTCCCTGCCTGGCCGTCACCTCCACCACTCGGCCCCAGCTTTCCTCCAAGGATAAATCCAAGGCACACCCGGGCTACTCAGGGGAAGCACACTCTGGAGAGGGCCCCTCCACGCCTCCACCTCTACTCTGCAGACAGAGGCTCAGCCCCCCGGCAGCGCCCACCACTGACAGCAGGTCTGCCACGCCGCAGAGGGCCTTGGGCGCCCACAAGGGGTCGGCAGTCCGCAACAGCCCCACCGACATCCACGGCCACCCCGTCCCCGGCACGTGCAGGCTGTCCAGGCCAGGACCCAGAGCAGCCCGGGCTGTGGCACACACGATCGCCGCACCTCACCGCCGAGCGAAACGAGCCCTCGAGCACGCCGAGCGCCGCCCCGATGCTCAGGCACACGTGGGAAGGATGGGATTCCTTTGCTTCTTGGAACTGGAAAATCTCTTTAATTCAGTCTATGCTTGTATAACACAAACATCTGTGAATCCACTGCCCACCCCCGCCTGTTGCTCAGTGGGGCCCGCTCAGCAGCAGCCAGCCACAGCTGCTAGGTAGCATCTTCCAGCGGTTAAATGGAGAAAGGTAACATTTATGCACGTGTGTGTACACATATATATAGGAAACCACGGCGCTCCTCGTGCTGGCCCAAGATAACACATCACACATTTGTTGTCACTCGGCAAATACAACAAATGCAGGGTGTCACTGAAGGGTCAAGGCTGTCCCCGGGATGAATAGTGATGAACTATCAGGTCACCAGGAAGAATAGAGAATATGCTCACCGGTGGGTCTGTATTTCCAATATATGCGTATATATGATGAGTGCGTGTACGAGTGTGTGTGCGTGTGTGTGTGCATGTGTGTGTATGCATGTACACGGTGAGTTGCCGGAGTAGAAAACATCAGTTTAATTCTGTTCATACTAAGCATGTTAAATAAATCAGATTTTGTAACCTATAACACAACTTTTTTTTTTAAAAAGGAACATTGAAGATCTTCAAAAATTGCTACAGTACAAAAAAAGTGTGTGTGTGTGTCTGTTGGTATTTATATATTTATATATATATAATAACCAGAAATAGCGACTCTATCAGAAGAGATTCCCACCCCTGTTTTCTGTAAGGTTTCTACGCGCGCTGCGTCTGGCTGCGGCTCTGGGCCGGGCCTCTCGGGTCAGTTCATGGCACATAATGGTATTATTGGCACAGGTTCAGAATCGTGGTCCAGATCCCAGGCGTTGATGCCTCCTCCGTCCCATTCCCGTGGCCACCTGGTCTCTCGGTCTCCAGTCCCCTTCTTGTGTGTCTTTGTTTTGTTCTCCAAAGAAAGCTCCGGGGAAGGCAGTCACCCATAGGCAGGAGCATCTTTACAAAAATATATTTGGCCTAGAGCGGCTGCTATGTGTTTCCCAGTGGCAGACAGAAGTGGCAGGTGCGGGGACCCTCCCCCTTAGACAGTTTAGTTTAGGGTTTTATATTTTTGTTTTGTTTTTACAGGTTCACCAACGGAATCCTGCATGGAAAGAAAACAAGAAAAGATTAAATGCAGGCAGCAGAACCAGGCACAGAGAGGCTGTAGGGGCCCTGCCACACGCAGCTCCAGGTCCCCTCCTGCTCTCCCAGCTGGTGTCCAGTGACCTAGGGGAGGGAGGATGTCTCGTGAGGACCGACTTCTCTGTTCATTATTGTGAACTACAATGCCCTGCAGGTCAGCCTGGCCCAGACCCGGCCAGTGCCAGCCCTCCCAGGTGTGGACGGGGCCTGGGACCCATCTTCACTGTGCAGGGGGGCATGTTTGCTCAGAGAGGTATCTGGAGTAGGGGGTAGGGTGGCTCAGAGCTACCCCTACACCTCCATAGCTGCAGGCAGGAGGGAATTCCCCCACACCCTGGTCTGTGCAGAGGATTCAGGCTGGGTGGAGCTGGGTGGAGTGTGGGAGAAGCCCTCAGCTGGAGCACCAGTGGCCGGATGGTTCCACCCCGTCCTTCTCGCGTCTTCTCAGAAACAGACTCCTGGCAACCAGGGAGTTCCAGAATCCTCCTCCTGGCCAAGCCTGTGGACCTGGGTCCCTAAGTGTTCTGCACGAGGTATAAGGCCAGGCAGGCAGGGGCTGTCACCTAGCTGTCCCAACCAGGGGGGTGTGGTGTTCTTCCACCCAGCATCTAGGGGTACAGAGGGCTGCAGGCCATCAGGTGGGACATGGCTGCAGGACACAAGATGCATGCTGGGCTTAGCCGGGTGGCTGGCGGCTCCAGAGTAGCCACCCTGCTCAGCACCGGCTCCTTACTGTTTCTGAGCCCCCACCCCAAAGTTAGTCAATGGGGGTCCTTCCCGGTGACCCAAACTGGGACCACAGAAACCAGATTTCTGAGTGCCACCTTAGCCTGCCCACAACCACATGTGGCACCTGAGTTGGCAGCTCCTTGTGGCCCAGGCTGCAGCCTCTGTGAGAAACCCAGCCTGCTGGGCTCCAGGGCCTCATCGAATAAAGCAGTAGGATTTCCTGTCACGGAGGCATGGAGCCCTCCAGGTAGCCTTACCCCAGTGGCCTCGCCCTGCCCGGCTCCTCCACACTTCCCAGCTCTGGGGGAAAGAAAGGTTTCGGGAACAAGGTGACTCAACCCCAAGAGAAGTGGCCCTCTGGAGTACCTGCCCTCACTAGATGTTTTCAAGCTAAAAGCTCTGGAGACAGAGGCTGCACAACGGCACCCACAGGAGGGACCCGGGCGGCGTAAATCACCATGATGGACAGTGACGCAGGGGTCCTAGGGTGCTGGGGCTGAATGCACAGAGCTTGAATGTGCTGGATGGGGAGGCAGCTGCGCTGAGCTCCTGTCGCCTCCCTCGTTGTCCTCCTCCTCTGTGAGCACCACGACGCGTCCGGGTCCAGACGTGTGGATCTCAGCCCTGGGGTCCTGGCATTCAGTGGCAGAGGTTCCTTAGGCCTGCTGCCCTTCCTGGATGTGGGCTCTCTTTATTTCTGTCCACTCTTGTCCTGTCCTGTTACTTGTCAGATGTGTGACAATCTACAGTCACCTTTAGATGTGTGTGTGTGTGTGTGTGTGTGTGTGTGTGTGTGTGTGTGTGTGAACTCCCTGAGGACAAGGGTCACCACCAGACCGCCTTTGGCTCCTGGGAGTCCAGCCTGGAGGAAGCTGAAAAGAGACCTTTGCTCCTCACACAGGGGCTTTGTTCTGAGTCCCTGAGCAAGAGGAATCCTCCAGGGCTGGACCTGTTCTTGAGCCTCTTAGAGGTGCCTACAGAGGGGCCACTGGGGAAGGGCTTGGGCCCCTGAGAGCACTATGGCTTGGCCATGTGTGAAAAGCAGCGTTTTCCAGGTCTACAGGAGAGGGAGGGAGGTGGGCAAGGAGGAAGGGAGGGAGACCCAACTGTGTATCTGCAAAGGCCGCTTTGAAGCTGAGGCCGGGCTGTCATACAAGTGCTGGACAGCATCTCAGCATCAGGCCCGGAGGAGGCGCTGGGGTGCAGCTTGCTCTACTGTTCCAACTCCTCGGACTCCAGGAAGGGCTTGGACCGGTGCTTCAAAGGCTCAGAGCAAGGGCTGTGCAGCCAGAGGGCAGGAGCCCAGGCGAGGGGGCAGAGGCAGGGGTGGCACGGACTGCAGGCGGGAGACTCCTCAGCCAGCCAAGGCAGGGAAGCTGCATGGCCACTGCAGAGCCATCTAGGAGGTAGGGTCTGGGACACATTCTGCCCTCTGCGGCCTGGAGAGAGATAGCCTGACAGCCCCTGGGACAGGGCTCAGAGCCTGCCTGTGGAGAGAACATACTGCAGGGCTTCTCTAGGACCTGAAAGGGACACAGTGCCTGAGTCATCTTGGTGCCTGGTCTCAGAGAGCTCTGCTCCTAGGGGGCCTGGAAGTTGCTTTGAAAAAAGCATTCCTTTGAATTGCAAAAGCTTGATATCCTACTAATGCTTTTTATATTTTTAAGAACAAAGTGGGAAGACTCATGTGGAGATCCCCTGGTTTTATGTTTCATTAGTTAGGTCTTCAGTGTGTTTTTGAAAACAATAACATGGTGATTTCTGTCTCACTCACTCTGGTTCAACAGCCTTTGTGGTTTCCAGGCAAAGAGGAAGTGCCGCAGAAGCCACATCTGTGGGGCCCTCTGAAGTGCACGTCTTCCATGAGAAACGAGAAGAGGAGCCCGCAAGGCTCGGCCAGGCATGGGTCAGAGGCTCCCTCCCTTGGACAGAGGAGGGCAGCTTCATTCTGTCCACGTCCAGAGCCGTCTGCCTCCACTCCCCGACAAGGGGGATCAGATGGGGCTTCAGGGCCGCAGGGGCCACCTCTGCCCAAGCCTGGTCAGGGCCACCACCAAGCCCACAAGTGCCCACAATTGGTGTGAGAAGACGAGGAGCCCTGAGACCACAGCTGCCCCATCAGCATTAAAATGCATTTGGAGAGTGTGGACAGCTATTTGAGAGATGGATCTCTCCACTGGCTCTTAAACCTTAATTAAATGTTTTAGTATTAATTGCTATTTATTTAAGGGACAATAAGCACCCTAGTAAATCTGAGCAAGCTCTGGTTATTCTCTGCCTGAAGTCCATGGCTGGGCCTTAATTAGAAGAGTCAAGGGTCCTGAGAACCGGCACACTTTTGTCCCAGAAAGTGACAGTCTGTCCAACTAGCGGCAAAGGGACCAGAAGCCTTTGTCAGAACTCACTAATGAGGCCTCCCGCACAGCGTCCTGGTGATCGGCCACGGCAGAGCCTGTGTCTTGCTGTCAGCCCGCTGAAAGGAAGCTCCAACTGAAGGCTCTTGGTCCTCTCTGGGCTCCACTCCCCACCCCACAGGGGGCCATGGGGCAGGACTCCAGCTGTACCGACAGAGACATCCCCGTGGGGATGGGATCACCCATCCGGGTACCCACATCTCGCTCCCGCTTGGGATAGTGGGCTGGCAGAGCTGCTGGAGCCTTTCCCTGTAGGTCTTGGTGCCTGTGCACCAGGAGCAGAGAAGTGGAGACAAGGCAGGAAGGTTTTCCGGAGCAACCACATTTACACAGCCAGGGCCATGGTTGCTCTCAGGGCTCAGGGAGACCCCTGGGCCAGGCGTGGGGTGCTCGAGAGCTGCCCCTCAGCCCACTAGGTGTGCCGGTTGCTTCTGGGCTGTGGGTTTAGCTGAAGATCCTGGCCTCTACCTCCACCCCGGCTCTCCTCCAGCCTTGCCCGGACCTGCAGTGAGGGCAGGTGTGAACAGGAGTGCAGGGCCAGGCAGCCTGGAGCTGAAACCTGCCTGGTGCCAACCAAGTCACTACCTTCCCTGAGCCTCAGTTTCCCCTGAGAATGGAACTGCAGGGACCCAGGTGGGCTCCTACACCTGGAGTGGTCTGTTGATGAGCTGCAATTTGAACAGGCACATAGGGCTGTGCCCCAAGGAGGGTCCCACAGGCCGGCAGGGGGTGGCCTCTCATCCACGGTCCACAGTGGAGGCCGCCGTGCAGGCCTGGCGTGTCCTGGGTCCGTGAACTCTGTGCAAGTACACGTTTCAAGTTGAGACGCGTGGCCCCGGAAGGATCCAGGCTTTACCCAAAAGCAAGCGCCCCGCTGCCACACAGCTGCGGTGCCACAGGGGGCGCTCTAAGCAGCGCGAGCAGACGCTGGGCCCTCTGCGCTCCCTCTACCCCAGGGGCTCCGCCATGACCTCTGCAGGATGTCCTCTTTCCAGTCTAATCCAGTTGAGCTTCTTCACCTGCTGGGAGGACTTCTGGCTTCGGGACAGGGCGGAAGGGCTGATGATGGGGTTTGGTGCGGACATGCAATTCCTTCGCGCGGGGACCGCGGACTGGCCGGTGCATTCGCTCCCACTCCAGCTGCAGCCGGCTGTGGAGCCTGGCCAACGGCCGCAAGCTGAGCGCTGGACACCTCCGTGCCCCGGACCATGCCAGCCACACCGGCTCCCAGAGCTCCATTCAGCATGCGCAGGCATGACGTCCCACTCAAGGAGAGGCTTGCTCACTCTGGGGGCACTCAAGGAGCAGAATGGCGCGGGGGCGGGGACTGCCCGCCTCATGGCAAGGACAAACAAATCGGCACAAAGCAAAATCAGAACCCCCAGGGCTGCACTTGCAAGGCCTGTCTCCAGCAGCCGGCGCGCATAGCCCTGGTCATCCACGTTCATATCACTGAAAGCAAACCGAATGTTCCTGCCCAGCAGAGCATGGAAAACTCATCCTGTTTTGGTACCAATCCCTGGCTTCAAATTAGCAGATGTCCCAACTCCTCACTTTCTTCCTTTACATGTTCCTTCTTATCTCTTATTTTTGTATTTCAAAATTGTATTTTCGTTCTGCCTCGCACCCTCCCTGTGCAAAGCTGCCCAGTGGAGGTGCCACCCTGCCCACTTCGTGTCTGGCCCAACCCCTTCCTGTGGAGGAGAAGAGCAGTAATTGGGACCGGTTTCCAGAAATGCCTTTCCCTGCCCAGAAAGGCCCTGCTCACCGTGGCCCTCCTCAGGGATGATGGGCACAGTGGTGATCCTCCTGGGGACAGCGAGTGTCTGCCACTCCTCCACAGGGACACGGGTACATCTCTAACAAATGCAGCCTGGGGTCTAGCTCCCTAGCTTCTGTTCAGCAAGGCACCGCTGCTGGGACCCACCACCCCACCACAGTCAGGAGGGAAGAGGAGGAAGAGGAGACAGCCTGTGTCTGCAGAGAGGTACGTACCATGAGACAGAAGCCTGGCGTCTGCCCTGCCCCAGGAGGTAAAAGCCTTCGGCCAGTCAGCAAGAGATTTCAAACCATTTCTCAGACACGAAGGCCACAGGGATGAGATGCCGGTCGGCGGAAGAGGAGCTGCAGAGAGGAGAGCAGAAAAGGAGGCTTGCACGTGTGGGCACAAGACACCCAGGCAGCCTCAGGGGACTAAGAAGGTCCAGCCTGATGTGGCCCTCCGGGGAAAGGTCATGCCCTGACACTGAACCTAGGAGGGCTGGAGGACCAGGCCTGGAGAGTTGGGCAAGGGGACTGTGGTGCAGAGGCTGGAAGGCTGGCCACCCTCACTCCCGTGCCATCCTTGGATTTCAGCTCTAGAACCTGCAGGTCAAGCTCAGAGCTGTGCCTCTGACAGCAGAGGTGCCCTTTTGTGCACCAGACAGAAAGCAGGGGAACGGTCTCCTCTCTCCTGGAAGACTAAGTTGCCGTGTCCCAAGGCCAGGGGACGGCAGCAGAGCGCAACCTGAGGCCACAGGAAACAGCTCCATCCAAGGCCTCCAGCCAGGGACCCAGGCCCTGCCCCCGCAGGAGCACCATGCCACACAGGCCCCACCACGGCCCTGACCTGAAGCCCTATCTCTCCCTAGGGCTGAAGCACTGGTTAGCTGCCCAGGATTTGCATCCAAACCAACTCATAAGCTTTCAATAAAATGGCTTAAAAGGCTTCTCTCCATTCTCTAAGAACTCAGCCCTCTGGAAGCAGAAAATGCCAGCAACTGACAAGCAGCAGATAGCTTCCTGAAGCGGCCCCGCCGGGGGCCTGGGGAGCCTCCCAGCCACTCACCCTGCTGCTGCCTCGGGCACCCAGTCGTGGACTTGTTTCTTCCTAAGATCTTTAAGTTGTTGGGGACTTTTTATTTAATCTATGAAATGATGCATGAGTGTATGCTTCCCTAAAAAAATAGCTTATTGATATTTTAATTTAATTCTGGACGAACCTTCAGGAGCTGAGTCAAGGCTTTCTTAAGTATTCCCAGGGATGGCTAGGAATATGTCTTCTTTAAGAGATCTCCCATGAATAATAAAAAAGAGCATTTAATAAGAAGTGTCTGCTGCTGGAGTCCGCCTGATACTTGATATTTCTGCAGCACTCAGGGCTGACATTTTATTGACGGAGTCTCAGAGACATCAACTGGGAGGGTCCAGTTGTAATTTGTTGGTGTCCAGGAGGTCGATAACTGCGCAGCTGGCGTCACACTCCAGGGCCATGGAGTGTGGCCCCATACGGGGCTGGAGGCTTTGTTTCTGTCCTGTGCCCATAGGCGGGGCTGCAAGGGAAGTGGGGCTGGAGCTGCAGCATCCCGGGGGTCTAGGAACCTGCTGCTATCCACCTGGTGTCTCTCGCTTGGTGACAGGGACCCCATGTAGCCCGTAGGCCCAGCAGCCCCTTGTCCCTCCCTGCCAGGGGCTCACCGGTTCCCGTTGAACGTGGACTTGTAGTCGCCAGCCGGGTGCAGCGTCTCGTCCGTGTACACGGGTGCCGACGCCCTCACGCACTCGTGTGAGCACTGCAGCGTCTCGTTGTAGGCCGTGAAGATGTCCAGGCTGCTGGGCACCCGGGCCGGGGTGAAGTCGGTGAGGTTCTGGCAACTCTCCTCCTGCTGGCTGCTCTTCCGCTGGCGGCTGCTCCTCCGAGGGTTCCCGCTTTGGGCACAGCTGGGGAGGGAGAGGCTGGGTGGGGGCGGGCAGGTGCTGGGCAGGCACCTTGGCCCCCAGGCGTCCCCTCCGGTCTGGGAGGCTGGCCTAATGTCGGTGGTAATTCCAGCCTCTCCAGAAAGATCAAGCACAATCAAGCAATCAGCTCCTTTCACTTCGACATAGAGAATTTGAATTTTAAATGTGGCTATGACTGCAGGAATAGTTGGGAGAGGAGAAAGGGACAGAGCACGCTGCTGGGCTGACCTGGTGGAAGAATATCTCTGCCGGACCGTGGCATGACTCAGTTTCCCCCAGGGTCCCAGCAAGATGAAAACTCTGACCCAGTTTGCTGTCTGAGGGACCTGGCTCTGTGGGAGCTTTGGGGACAGGCAAGGTGGGAGGCTCCTCCCTGGGGGACAGTCTGGTGGCAGTGTCCTCCTCACTGTTGGTGGGCCCGGGTCTTCTTCACAACCTGGAAGCGAGGGTCCCAGAGGGGGCTGTCCCACTGTCCCTGGACCTGCCTCATTTTCCCATTTGTCTGGGTCTTGGAGCTCCCAGAGGCCATCATGGATGATGTCCAGGGAGGAATTTGGCATTGCAGACCTCAGTGCCCCTGAGAGCCACCAGTAGTATGTTCATAGGAAGGAGGGTCAGTGGCTGGGAAAACTACTATGTCTTGGAAGCCCAGGGTGCCATACCCCCCATGGGGCAGTGCCAGGGGAGGGATGCATCTCCAGCAGGCATCCAGGACAGGATTCTCACTGTTCTCATGTCCCAGTCAGCCTGCAAAGGAGAGGTGTAAACACCAAAGCCAAGGGCCCAGCCTGCCTTACGCCCTTCCAGGGAGCCCTCAACACTGCCCCCCACACACACACACCCAGGCTGCAACCCTGGGCTCCCGAGGGTTGGCTGCAGACCTAAGAAGCAGCACAGAAACCAGCAGGGCACCCAGACCCCAGCACAGAGGTCTCCAGCTCTTGGAGAAGTGCGGGCCTTGCCAGGCTGGCCTCTGGCTCCTCCTGCCCCACAGTCAGCAGGTCTGGGGCCCAAGCCTGCCCTGCCTGAGCAGCTCTGCGGCCCTTGTCTCCAGTCCCCTGAGAACACCTGTGGTGCCCATCCATCTGCTGGCTGTCAGGAGAGGCTGGGAGGCCTTGCCAGTGGGGAGGGGTTTTCCCAGGTTGCTCCACCCTCCTGCCACCTGCCATCCGTCCTCCATGATGATGGTTTTCTCTGGCAGTTCCTTGTGTGTCCCTGTCTGGTTCCATGGCAGGGTCACCAGCAAGGGGACCCCGGAAGGACTGCTCATAGGGAGCTGAGGCTTTGAGCAGCTGGGGTAGCTGCAGGCAGCAGGGTCCCCTGGTGTCTGTGGGGTATCAGGTGCCCAGCCCCAGCAAGGCCGGCTGCAAAGTAGGCCACTTCCGGGAGGGAGCAGCCGTGCTGAGCGCCCACAGCAACGCAGCGACCTAGTTCAGAGACGTGGCGGCGGGAGCCACGAAGGAGGCCGAGGAGGCCTTTCGGGCTGCTGCCGGCAGGACCTGGCCCCACCAGGGGAGAGTGGAAGGGGCCCTGCTCCGGCGCAGCATCTGTGGCCCATGGGGACCCGGGGACAGCACTGGGCCAGGAGCGCCATCAGCCCGTATGCCAGGCTGGAGCCACCGGAAGAGGCCACCCGGGAGCCCTCTCCGCTGCTGCCAGTGCCCAGGCAGGACAGAGGTGCTCCGGGGCTGCGGAGGGGCCTGGGTCTGCACGGCTGGGCCTCCCTGTGCACGCATCCTGGAGCCCCGCGCCCCCACCTCTGGGCCTTACCAATTTTTTAAGACAAGAGTTGTGATGAGAGCAGCGATGACCATGATGAGGGAGACGGTGATGGTGATGATCTGATGCACAGCCAAACCTGGAGAGGAGGAGACAGGGGTCAGGGCTGGGCGCCTGCGGCCCGGGGCAGCGCCCGGGCTGCGACCACCCGAGGCCAGGCGCCGGCTCCAGCCTCTTCCCTTGCCGCCCCTCAGGCCGCAAGCCACGACCTGGCCCTGGGCAGCAGCACCCCTCGCGTCCCTGCTGAGCCCGCACCTGCTGCCTCTGCCTGGCCTCAGTGGGCTCTGCTAAGACCTGCCCCTCCTGCCTATCACACTGGCGTGGATTCTGCTCCCCAACACTGGAGCCACGAGTGGAGGTGGGGAGCAAGCCCAAGATCAGGGCAGCTTTGGCAAAGCCCGAGGACCCCTGTGGTCCAGGGCTTCAGGGGAAGGTGACCCGCAGACCTGCAGACCTCAGGGCCCTCAGGCCGCTGGGAGGAGGTGGCTCCTCTTCCAGAGCCCTCCCTGGGCTGCTCACTGCATGATGGAGGTCAGGGGCAGCAGGAGCTTCCCATAGAGTATCCGTGGCCTGGCCTTGCTGCACTGTGCCCTTGCCAGGTGGCAGAAGGAAGTGGGCAGGCAGGCGAAACTGGAGGGACAGGGACAGAAGGACAGGCTGCCGCAGCAGGAGGATAGGCCCAGCCCTCTGAGAGCTGTCTGCCACTCATGAGGCAGATGGCAGAGGATGGACGCCTTCTCACGCCCTCCTGAGGTCCCTGTCACAACCACAGTCCTTCCCAATCACATCTGCCACATACCTCTGGGGCCATGGCCCTGCATACACCCCTAGCTGGCTCCTGTGGCCAGCCAGAGCCACCTGGAAGGTCCACCTCCCTACTCTTGTCCTCTTGCTCTCGGCAAGAGCCTCACCTGCAGGAGTCAAAGGCCTGGGGTTTCGGCACCTGCCCAGGACAACACCCACCCTCCCCAGCAGCTGGCCTGCTGCACACCTCAGGCTTAAGGCCGCCATCCCGTTTGCCCCCATCACTCATATTAGTGCCTTCTTTGCGAGATGCTCTCATCTGACCCGGTTGGCTTTGGGAGGGAGCACATGTGTTTTCCCTTGTGGCAGATGGCAGAGTGTCGAGATTTTCCTGGCAGCCTCCCAGAGACAGAGTCCCACAGACAGATGTTACCTCTCTGCTCAACATGATCCTCTTGGGGAAATTGCTCATATCCTTTGAAAGCTGGCACAAGCAGAAACCTGGCTTTGTTTGGGGCTACTGTCACCAGCCATGAGGCACTCACAGGAACAGCCCACAGTAGGAGCACATTCAGGAAGCGTGGAGCCCACCAGGAGGGTCACAGCCCCATCATGCGCCTTTCATCCATTGGGTCAGAATCAGTTTGCTGACCAGCCCCGATGCCTCTCCCAGGAATAGCCACTATAGTGCCTTTCTCAAAGTTGTAGTGTTCCTCTGCATCTCTGGCCAGAGGCCTTCCCGAGCACCATGCCCAGCTCATGGCGGCTGGTGTAAACTCCTGGCAAGTTTCCCTCCTCCTCCTCCTCCTCCTCCTCCTCTTCCTCCTCTTCCTCCTCCTCCAAGACAGCCACATCAGCCTGCCACAGGGGTGGAAGCACCTCCAGTCCTGCCAGCCACGGAGAACCCACCAGTCCCAGGAACTGCTGCATTTCACAAGGTCCTTGGAGACCCACATGATGCCATGTGGGAGGATCAGAAGGACAGCAGCTCAGTGTACAGCCACGGAGGGGTGGCTGTCAGCTCTGTGTCCTCTTTTGCTCTCTCTGCACACTCCTATGGGCCTGGTCGAGTGACAGCCATGCTGCTGTGCAAAGGCTGTGCCTGTCCTATGCCCGTGCTTTTGAGATAGGAGGAGACTGAGATGATGATGGTGAGGATGGTGGTCACGATTATGGATGCGATGGAGGTGGTGACATCATGATGGAGAAGATACTGGTGCGACATGATGGATGGGGGTGGTGGGTGGAGGTGGTGGGTGGAGGTGATGGGTGGAGGTGATGGGTGGAGGTGGTGGGCGGAGGTGGTGGGTGGAGGTGGTGGGTGGAGGTGGTGGGTGGAGGTGATGGGTGGAGGTGATGGGTGGAGGTGGTGGGTGGAGGTGGTGGGTGGAGGTGGTAGCTGGGGGTGGAGGTGATGGGCGGTGGTGGTGATAGCACTGATGATTGTGATAATGGTGGTGAGGACAATAATTGAGATTTTCTTGGAGAAGAGAAAACGACTGTGCCACCCTCAGCGTGACCCTCACCAGAACACTCTCCAGCACCGTGTGTCAGCATCATCCTGGGGCACCACGTCATCGCCAGCACTGTTGCCATAGGAAGGCGACAAGAAGGACGGGGGCACTGACAGCGGTAGGATTGGTGGCTCAGCAATGAGCAGACGCAGCTGTGGCCCTCGTGATGGTGGCCACAGACGTGCTCGGCGGTGTGTGCAGTTGGCAAGTGTGCTGTCCCACCGATCCTGGCCACGGCCTGTGGTGCCAGACACCGTCACTGCCAGCCAGAGTGGGGAGCCGCATGGAGCACGGCGTCCTCTGGTTGCACAGGGTAAGCTGGTCGCACGGCCTGCACTGTGCAGCTGTGTTAGCCAAAGCCAGCTCGGAGACGGCCGGTCTAAGTGGTGGCGGTCCCTCTTCTCGTACCCTCCTCTCTGTGCCGGCTCTGGCTTGTAGCGGGAGAGCTACACTCTCATGGATGCAGGAGCCAGTGCCACCCACCTGTCTCTCAGGAGAAGCCCTGGGGATGCTGCAGACCCATGCCACAGCCTCTCAGCCATTTCTTGGTGTCTCACATCCTGGTTCCCTTAGCAAAAAGTAAATCTTTGTTTTTGGTGAAAGAGGACCCCAGCAAGGTGCTAGGAGCTAAGGTGGAAGAACTCAGCATTCACAGATAACAGCGATGTATAAGAGTAACAAGCGGTGAGCCCAGGGAGCGGGAGGGCCTGGTCCAGCCCCAGACAGTGAGCTTTCTCTGGGCATCCCCTAAGAGAATGCAGCACTCACTTCCCCTCTCCTATCTGCAGGCCAAGGAGATGTAAGACACCGCCGGACTGTGAGTGCTCTTCCCGCTCCTGAAGGAGGTCTTCCTTTAGAGCAAATCTCTGCAGTAGCTGGAAGGCCAAGCGGGGAGGAGCCCCACAGCCAGCCACATGTCCAATGCCTAATTCCTCCCAGCCTGGGGAGAGCGGGAAGGCCCTGGTGCTCCTCTTCCAGTGGATCAAAGAAACTGAAGCCCAGAGGGAGCATGGTGGGCTTGGAGGAGTTGAGGCTTGCGTGTCCCCCAAAGGTCTCCTGCAGTAGAAGCTTTAGTCCCCTGGGTGGGGACACTAGGGAGGGAGCGGAACCTTTCAGAGGTGGAGCTTAGCTGAAGATCCTCTCGTCAGGGTGCTCCCTTCCTGGGGCACTGTGGGCCAGGATCTCTCTGCCCTCGCCCGCAATAGGGGCCCCTGTTCACTGGTGTTCGCACACTGGTCAGTTTGCCCTTCGTGTGATAAGAAACATTGACTCATGGGAAGAAAGACTTGCTGGGGCTCATGGATCTGGGCTTCAGCCACGGTCGCCCAGCCCACAGCTTTGGACCACGGATCTGGAGCGTCGTCTACGGAGTGTGGCAAGCAGAGCTGATCACTGCGGCAGCTGGGAAAGAGGGAGGGAGGGACCTGGGTCCCTATGTCCCCACCAGGGCACCTCAGTGGCCTCGCACTTGGGCTGCTCCCTCCTTCCCATAGCACAGCCATGCAGGGCTCAACACCAAGGCCTCAACACCAGAGCCTGTGAAGAATATTTAGGATCCACATTATACCAGCCTCCAAAACTGTGGGCTAGCCAAGCCTCTTCTCTTTATAAAGTCAGCTGCCTCTGGTGCTTTGTTACAGTAATCCAAAGCTAACTCAGACAGAGACCATGCTGCCTGAGAAAACTAAAATCTTGCTGTGTGGTACTTTTTTAGAAAAAGGTTCATCTACTTGAAATCCACATGGAAACTCAAGGCCTTGCCACAAAGAGTGACCATTGGCATTAGGGAGCCCCAAAAGCCAGGAGAGCTGCTTTAGGCATTGCACTTCTTGCCTAGGGCTCTGAGTGCTTCTAGAAGGGGCAGAAGATAGTGAGGCACCCTTGTGGGTGTTCCGCCCCACAGCGCTGTATGAAAATAGCACTTGGACCTCAGAGCAAGCAGTCTCATCTCTGTTCAGGTCTGCAGTTTCGGCTCAGCGGTGACTCGGGAGCCCCCTCAGAGCCCCGTGCCAGGCTTTGGATCACCTAGAGATTTCTTTCAAACAAAGTTTCAAGGGGAATTTAAAAAATGTATTCGTCCTAGATCAGTTTAAAATTGTAATGTGGGTGCAGACACAGTGCATTTTGGGTTATTCCTAGGGAGTTGAGGGGAGAGGACTGCCTTTCTTCCTGGCTTGGCCAGGCAAGCAGGAGAAAGCCACCTTACCTCTGTGAGCCTCAGCTCTTGTTGAGGCAGGTGGACATGACCTGTGGGGTGGTGCTGTGTGAATTCCACTGTGTTGGTAAAAACCCAGCAATGTGCCCAGCGGAAGAAGCCCCTCGGGAGGGCAGCGCAACTATGTCACTCTTGTACAATGTCCAGGTTATCCAAGCTGGGTATTGACCACATGTTGCTTCCTCAAAATTTTAACTTGGGAAGTCCAGTGGAGAAAACTCACACTAAGGCAAGGGCAAGGCCTCCAGAAGAGGCGAGTGGGCACTGGCGAAACACTGTTCCCCCCTGCTGCGGCTCCCTGGCTTTTTATTTTTGGTTCAGTTATAAGGTTGATAGGTGGGGCCTGCAGCTCTTGAGGGACGGTGCATGGGGCAAGGTTGGAATAAAGATGACAATGATGTGTGCCTCTATTAAGGGACTTGTAGACGGAAGAAGACTCCAGCAAGGCACTGGGACTCTGTTCTCAGAGTCACTGGCGAGGGGCCCCTATTGTGGGCGAGGGCAGAGAGATCCTGGCCCACAGTGCCCCAGGAAGGGAGCACCCTGACGAGAGGATCTTCAGCTAAGCTCCACCTCTGAAAGGTTCCGCTCCCTCCCTAGTGTCCCCACCCAGGGGACTAAAGCTTCTACTGCAGGAGACCTTTGGGGGACACGCAAACCTCAACTAAACCATAGTCATCTCTGTCCCAATTAAGAAACTGCCACTGTGACACAGAGACAGCCACTAACAATATGTAAACATGGGAGGGGGCATGGCGGAGTCCTGGGAAACTGTCCACAAAAGCCAAGGCCACATCTGGTCCTTGGCCCACAGCCTGCAGTCCTCTAAGCTAGTAAAGAACAGAGGTGATTTGCTCATAAATTACAGAGAATTGCACATATATTCTGAACGATGGATGGAACCTGACAGCCATGCTGCAATCTTGGATTTGAAAGACTAAAATTTTCCTACTCCATCATCAGGGATTTGTCCCTGGGCCTTTCCCTAGCTTCCATCAAGACATTTCAGAGGCGTTCCTGGCCTCTGTGTGAGCATAGGGCTGTGGGCTTGCCCTCCGGGGCCCCACAGCAGGCAGCAGCTGGCGAGAAGGTCCCTCTGCATGATGTTTCCCCCTGGAAGTCAGCTCGACAGGGTTCTTGGTTCTTATGAATCAAAACCCTGGGAGAAACTGACCAACTTAATCCCTTCAGTGGCCCTCAGACATGTCTCAGCCTCATGCCTGCCTCAATTTCCTCCACTCTCATTGACAGGAAGCTGCATCTTGCGAAAGACAAGCGTGTGCTGATCCCACAGCCACAGGGGAAGGGAGAAGCTCCTTCTGCTGGGGTGGGGGAGGGGCTTTCTCCAGCCCCACACACACACACACGGTGCTATCTGTCTGCTTCCGGCCTCAGTCCTGGGTGTCCCTCCACACAGGGACTGTCCGCTCCAGCTAAGTCACTGGTGCCCCTTAAGTAATGCCAACAGGAAAATCCATCCCCCAGACCACAGTGACACAGGGCAGGCCCACCTCCCACCACTCTCCATGCAGGCTGTCAAAGAGACTGACTGGGTTGACAGTGACGTCACTCACCTGAACCCCAAGACAGGTTAGCACCTGCCAACTCTCCATTCCAAGGTCACCCCGGAATCCCGCCCTCAACCCCTTGCCAAAGCATGCCATGTGGGAAGTCTTGCTCCCCCTTTCTGACAGGTGTTACTGTTCCTGCTAATTTAGGGGCTCTTGCTGCTCCTGATAATTGTCACTGTGTACTAATGTGTTAGGAATCAGCTGCCATCCCTCTAATGAAAAATTATACCCAGAATAATGGATGGGGACGGATAGATTACCAAGCTCTTCATCAATCAATAGGGCTTTTATGGTTATATTTGTGGTGGTTTGTAATAAGATCAGGTCCCAAGATGGATGTGGGAATTGGTGATCCATCTCTGGGTTTGAACCAGGTCCTGTTAAAAGAAGCTCAATCAGACACAGGCCATTGTCCGAGACTAAAACAAACGCATCACGGGCGTGTGAGGGGGGCACTGCTCAACTGGATGGAGACAGGCGCAGTGGCCCTGGGACTTGCCACAGAAAGCGGGTGGCCTCGCTGTGCTCATTTGACAACAAAGGGGTTGGGTTTGGCTGCATAATGGGGATCTGATAGGTGAGAGGTGGTGCTGGGCAGTCAGAAACCATCCTTGCTGGCATGTTCTCAGGAAGCAGGGCCACCAGCTGTCACAGCAAGGTCCCAGAGAAGCACACTGCTTCTTCTGTGACACTGTGGGGATGAGTACGTTATCCAGGGTCCTTCTGAAGAGCACAGCAAACAGGAGAGGGAGAGAGGGAGAGAGGGAGAGAAAGGGGAGGAGGAGGAGGGGGAGGGGAGGGGAGAAGGAGGGGAAGAGGAGTGGAGGGAGAGGTAGATGGAAGAGAGAAAGGAGAGAGGGAGAGAGGGGGAGAGAGAGAGAGAGAGGGAGAGAGAGAGAGAGAGAGAGAGAGAGAGAGAGAGAGAGAGGGAGGAATGGGGTCATGGTCTCAGGGCCAAGGGGTTCCATCTGGACCATCCACAAGTGAGAGTCCTGGAAAGCTGGGAGTATGGTTAGGTCTGGACCCATTCCAGGCCAAGCTGAAGTCCTGACACCACAGTGGGCTTTAGGAAGAAGTGGTGGAAGATCTATGATGCCTCAGGACAGCAGCCGTTGCCCCGGCTCGGGAAGACGGAAGCCGCTTTTACATCTTTCTGCCCTGTCCAGCTCTCGGCTGACCTACTGACGGGCACTCACGCTGCTGAGTCTCCAGATTCCCATGTTGACCTCTCCCACAAGCGCCATCACAGATGTGGCGGGAGATGCCCTCGGCCCAGCCCCGGAGCCCTGGCCGGGCTCAGGAGCTCCTCTGAGCCCAGCCCCTCTGGAGATGCAGTCTTCTCTCACAGAAGGCCCTCAGCTCAGGATGGGGCCACTCACAGGAGAGAACAGAGCTCCTGGGAGTCCATGCTGCCCAGTGAAGGGCTCAGAACTTCGTGGTGTTCGGCTGGGGCCATGAAGCTAGGGCAGCCTGGAAACACCTCTGGAGGATACAATGCAGCAGAACGAGGTTCTGTTGGTACCAAGTGGGTAGAAGCCGAAGCTGCTGGTGCCCATCCTCCAGTGCAGGAAACCATGCCAGCAGTGACAGGCATTTGGCCCAGACGCCAACGGTGCTGATAACCCCTGAGAAGTACCGGGCTCTGGGTAAGAAATGTCCCTCTCTGGCCTCCGGGGCTCAGTGAAAGCCACGCCCGGTGGCCCCCTTCAGGCCCCTTCTTCCTGCAGCTGTTTCCTGGCTAACAAGACAGACACTGACTTCCTGTATCTCTGCCTCTGTGGCCCTAAGGGACAGGGAGACTGAAGCAGGTTCCCAAGATGGCGCAGCGCAATCTGGGTCCCCAGAAGCCCTTCGGGTTCCACAGCTCTCTAGGGGAGACCCACAGAGCTCAGAAGACCATTCTACTTGAGACTGCTGCTGCTGCTGCTGCAGCGGAGGATATGGGTCAGCCCTGGGGCCAGCTCGAGGCCACGACCTGGGGAGGCGGGTGGCAGCCTCTCGGGGTCGCACTATGAGCGGGGACATGGACACTGCTGACTTCTCCCAGCGGCAGTGTGACAGCAAGCGCTGCGTGTTGCCAGTGAAGGACCACGGTTTCTGTGGGACTTGCCACATGGACATGGCTGCCACCGGTGCTGTTGGCGTGGGACTCTGGCCCACACTCTGTGCCCCAAGACTCCCAGGGACAGTCTTATCAGACAGGACATTTCAGAGCCTTGGTGGCCTCTGCTCTGGTGCCAGGACAAGGACATATCTTTGGGCAGGTTAACACTTTACTGCATCACAGGAGGGCACAGCACGGGGAGATTCGAACCCAAGCAGGCCTGCAGCCAGTGCCAGCGGCTGCGGCCCTCCTTGCCTCCGAGAGGACACCCTCTTCCGCCCACTCGGGGCCAGGCAGCAGCCATGCACCATGGCCCAGAGAGACGTGGGGGACCGTCTCACACCGTGCTGGCCACGGGCCCAGAGGGGCCCAACGCCGACCCAGCTTGGTGAGCACTGCCCTCCTGAGCCACTTGTGCCAAAGAGCAGGCTCTCGTGACCAGGGAGTGGTGCTTGTATGGGCTACTCCTGGGAACTCGAGAGGACACGGTGCTGGAGAAGCTCAGAGACGCTGGGCTGGGGACACATCTTGGCCAGGATGGCCGTGCGTCGATCAACAGCACTGGCCTCCTTTCACTCTTCCATCCTATCTTCTTGGCCACGTGTCAGATGTGACAGGGGAACAAGACAGACAGCAGGGCCAGGCAACCAGGGCATGGAGCCCCCTGGGGACACAAAGCTTTGCAAAGGCACCTCGGGGGCCAGTCCATCGGGATGCACCAAATCTATAAAATCATGATGTCACTGGAAGCCAGGGCCAGAGCCTGGCCCAACTGCACACTTTGCTGGATTCTGACGGTGGATGCTGGGGCCTCTGCATTGAGCCCCTGGACTTAGCCTTGCAGTGGTGAGGTGACTGGTGACCCCAGAGTCCATGTCCAGACAGATATTTGAGAATGCACCTTATTTACAGATAATATCATCCAACACAGTCACTGGAGGATTCTGGGATAAAATTATCCTGGACTTGGGGTCAGCCCTAAATCCGATGGCCCACATTTTTCACATGGGTTGAAAGGAGGGAGGACAGAAAAACAGGCACAAAGCCTGTGTGAGTGGAGCGGGTGGCCACCCTCTGAGGAACACTGGAGCTGGCGGAGGCGGAGGAGCTGCCCAGAGCCTGAGAAGGGTGCACGGCTGGGCATTCTGGGCTTCAGGCTTCAGCCTCCAGCCCCAGCAGAGGTAATTCCTGGTGTTTCTGGGCCCGCAGTCAGTGCACATGCCTCATGGCAGCTCAGGGGAGACGGTGTCCCCTTTCGCTGGCACTTTTCTCCCATGGTGTCTCCCCAGCAGGGCCTCCATGCACACTTGCTGTCCGCCCAGCGAGTCTGGCCCCCGGCTGTTCCCTGCAGTCACACGTCTGTGACTCCACATGTAGGCACCCAGGAGGGGGTGCAGTGCAGACCCTGGCCCTGCCAGCTCTGGAGGCTGGCCCTCTTGCCCTCTCACTGGCCTCGTGGGCATGAGCCCAGTCTTGCAGCTCTGAAGCTATGACGCCCGGGGAACCATGGACTGGGTTAATCTGGCTCACTGTCTGGCTTTGTAGATAAAGTTGGGACAGAACAGGGTCCATTCATTTACATATTGTCCTGGCCACTGTGTGGTTTCCATGGAGACCTTGCAGCCCAAAAGCCAGACGCATGTACATGCAGCCCTCGAGGAAAATGCTCATGACCCTGCCCTGAGGACCTCAGAGGGGCAGCACCCCCGAGGGCCCCTGCAGGTGCATCACCTGCTGCGGATGGAGGTCTGCCAGGCACAGGAGCCCTTCGTGGAGAGCACGGAGGACGACTGGCGTTCAGCCCAGGGCTGTGAAGTGGGTTACCCAGAAGCCCGGCCATGCCCATCTGCTCCCTCGTGCTGACCACGACTGGCCGCGGCTGTGATTGGGACACTGGGCAGGGGCCAAGAGGATGCGGGTCCCCAGCCGTGGCCGCTGGCTCATGAGGGCCACATCTTCCTGCGCAGAGGGTCGTCCCGAAGGAAACGCAAGGTCCTCGGAGATGCATCCCCTCTCCTGGGCTGCGACAAGACCAGCAGGGGCGCTGCTGTGCTCGCCGCTGCTCGCTGTCTCCTTTAACGACGTGGGCGGACGCCCGTGGAGCTCGCGGCACACAGGAAAGTGATCCACTTCTTCCTTACTCCCGGCTGCTCTGAGTAATTCCACACACAGTGAGGCTCTGAGGGCCTTGGTGGGGTCGGGCTCGGGAGGTGCCAAGGCAGGGCCAGGGGTCCAGGAGGGGTGGCCATGGGCACTCACCAGGAGGGCACACCAGAGAGCAGAGGCCCTCCAGGGCGGTGCAGGAGGGCGCTGGGTGCCACATAAGGGGGCGCGATTGAGCTGTGAGGCCCGGTACACACCCAGCAGTACCCGGGCCTCTGTCCCAGCGGGACCTGTACCCCCACCCGAGCAGTAGCCCCCAATCCCCCTGATGGAAGCTACGTTAACTCCGAAGTGGTGCACGGACGGAGCCGTGAGCCGTGAAGTGCAGGTGGCTCTCTGTCCACGTCAGGGCTGTGCCCTCCTCCCGGCGTCACTGGCTGCAGGTCGCCTGCCCTCGGGGGTCCCGTGTGCACAGCAGGCCTGGTGCAGGCTGTCTGAGGTGCGCAACCCTGGCTGCGGGAGAAAGCTGCCCGGCTCCAAGCCTGCACAGTGGTCCTGGCCCTGGCCAAGCTTCCCGGGCTACAGGAGGCGCGGAGCCTTGGGCTGGACATCCTGGGCTCAGCGAGGCACTTGCACACTCAGAGCAGGCTTATTTGATTTGGGGACCTCGCTGGTGGCACCAGAAAGCCCAGGGCACCCAGAACATCACAGCCAGTTCTGGTCTGGAGTCCACCCCCACCAGCCTGGCCTCAGTAATCTTTGTCATACGGAGTTTTGTACAGAATGGACTCATAGGGTTTATATTTAGCTCTCCTCTCAAAGCCCCATGCTCTCAGAGGCGGGCTTTCAGCAGGTGACTGGGCCCCCGGGGGCATTGCGGCTGACTTGGTGCTGGGGGCGGGGCCTGGTCAGAGGAGATGGTCACTGTGGGCGTGGCCTGCAAGGGCTCCTCCCTTCTTTTGCTCTCTGCTTCCTGTGCACCCTGCTCCTCTACCCGGCCCTCTGCCCTGCCATCCAGTCTTGGAGCTGGCCACCTCCGGACTGAAGCACAAGCTACAATAAACTTCCTTTAAATTGTGTGTGCTGAGGGTTGGGTCCCAGTGACAAGGACAGTGACTCGTACATTCTGCTTCCCAGAGATCCGGGCGTATGGCACAGCTGGAGCACAGACCCGGGACGTGCATCTCCCTGCGGCTGCAGCCATTCGCCCCAGATAGAAGTCACGAGGTCGACCCTGGCCCAGAACAGACACCCTGTCAGCAGACCCAGGCATGGCCTTCAAAGTCGCCAACACTCAGGGACAGAGGGACACAGGGTCCCTGCATGCCAGCCAATCACTAGAGGTCTTGGCAGTTGTAGGGTAAAGACCAGCGGTCTTCTGGAGGTGGCAGATACAGCAGTGATGGGGCAGGGATCACCATGGTGTGATATTGTCCCAGAGTGCATGCACCGGAGACTCCAGGAGGGCTTAGGGGTGGAGGAGGTCAGGCCGTGAGGTCCCACGGTGGCAGCAGTGGCCATCAGGCGAGAGACCTGAGCATGCACATTTACTGCTGTCCTGTGACAGCCGCCATGCACCTGGCCCTCGCCACACACCAGCGCTATGCAGTCAGAGGCCCTGAGCTCCAGAGGCCTTCAGAGCCCGAGCTGGGGATCTGGCCTGGGAACTTCCCATGATGCCCGCAAGGTCCAGGCCCAGTGTCTGGCCACTCTGTCCTAAGGGCTGATTTCAGAGACTGCCCCCTCGAGCTCGCAGCTGCAGGTCACCTGGGAGACACCTCCTGTGGCTGTCATTGAGCAGGCAGGGGACTTGCTCAGTGTGCCCTTCCCCGAGGACAGACCCGAATGCTGGGTCCTCCCTCATTTCCCGCAGGCCCTGACAGTCCTCCCAGGAGCCTGGAGTGGCTTGTCTCCAGAAGGCCCTGAGGGCAGAAAAGCAGGGATGTTCCTGGTCAATAGCTGTGCTCTGAGGACTGAGGGTCACAGCACGGTCACAGAACAGGCCCAGAAGCCCCAGGACCCCCTGAGGAGCCTCTGTGCCCAAACTCCCTTGCAGAGACGGGCTGCCACCAACGGGGCCCGCAGTGGTAGGAGACAGGGCCCGAAGGCTGGCCAAGGCAGGGGCAGGGCGGCTCCATGCAGGCCCAAGTCTCCCCTCCTATAGCCCCACTTTCTGGCTCCCACAGCTGCTCCAAGGAGGGCCTGTGTAGGGAGAAGTGGCCACCCACAGTGTCACGCTAGCCTGCACATGGCCTATCGTCATGCAAGGGACTGGGCCCACGGTCCCTGTCACCCCTCACCCCTCCTGAGCACCGGTGTGACACAGGAGAGGACCGCAGCCCACTCGAGGGTGGAAGCCTTGAGAGGCAGGGTGCTTGTTACGCAGCCTGTGGCTGATGGAGCTGATGGACACACTGGCAAGGAGAAAGAGACGGTGCTGGAGGGAGAGGGACCATGTGACCGGTGAGTGAGGCTCCAGGGAAGGGGCAGCCACTAATGAGAGATGCAGGGCGGGGCCACTCCGGTCAGCGCCCCTGGACTGGGCTTCTCCCTCAGGGCCCACATCCCCTCCCAGCCTTGTGCTGACTGTCAGCCCTCACATGGACCCTGTGTCCCACTTGAGAAGGGACAGGAGCAGAGCCTTTAGCTTTATACAAGAGAGAAGGTTGTGGGCACCAGGAATGTCCTCCAGGCTGGGCCAGGGCACAGCCCCTCTCCTCCTGATGCCTCCAGGAAGCCCTGTGCAGGACCCTGTGTGCGTGGGTCACCTCGCAGGAAGCCCTCTTCTCTGAACTCACAAGCTCTGACAGCCCCAGGAAGCAGAGCTGCCTCTGAGCGGCCCCCGGGCATGGACCTCTGCTCCCCTCCCCCTGAGCGTGCGGGAGGTTACAGTCCTTGTAACCTGCAGGACATGGGTTCGGGAGCACAGCTTGCTGGCTCTACCCAGAGTTGGGGCTGGTGGCAGCTCCTCTGTCCTGCTGGAGGAGGCCATCACAGGCTACTGGGGCCAGGTCTGCTGCAGTATCTGGCCATGCCACACCCACTGCCCCAGCATCAGACATCCCTTCGGCCCTGAGCTCCAAGCTGGGAACCGTACCTCAGAGTCACTTGCACTGTCACCCTCTTGGTGCTTCCTGCCCAACCGAGGCTCACTGTGCTGCACGGCTGCTGCTGGTGGGGTTGGGCTTAGAGCCAGCAGCTTGAGGCAAGGCCGCCGCACTCTACCCACAACAGAGCCTGTGCTCCACCGATCCTGTGCTCATTTGCGGCTGAGCTTCCTGGGGCCACCGTGTACCATGCGGAGCTGTCCAGGCTCCATGAGATGCTGCCACCCTGGTTACCCAGCCCCCGCCCTCTGGGTATGACGGTTCAACAACCCCTTGGCCCTGGGGGTTCTGGCCCCCACCTGTCTCTGGCATGAGTCCTGTTGGTGGGAACAGCTAGACCTGCACCTCACATCTTCCCACCTGCTTCTGGTGGAAGCCCCACCGACCACTGTGTCCAGGTGGAGCCCAGACCCCCACCACACAGTGCCATTGTCGGGGTCCTGACCTGCTGCCACGGTTGCGAGCCGAGCCCCCCACAGTGCTGGGATGAGTATCCTTCGGTATTGTCTCCTCGGACCTCAGGAGCTCTGAGCCGAAGTTCTAAGGGCAGTCTGAGCTTCCAGGTGTGGTGGGAGGGCCCAGTCTGGTCACCTTGGAGGAGACCCAGAGCTGCTCACCCAGGGGGCCAGGTGGTGGTGCAGCCTCAGTCCCTGGGCAGCATCCCAGAGCCAGCAGGAACAAGACAGTCACCCGTGCTCCAGGGACATGCAGGGTGGTGGGTGGGTGGGGTGACACGGGGAAGGAACAGAGTGGCCCGCGCCAGCTCCCTGGGGGCCTTGTGCCTCTTTGAGCTTCCTAGCAGGATGGAGAAAGGCATCGTTAAGAGCAGCAGCAGCAGCTGCTCCTCGGCGCTACCAACAGCCATTTTATAAGACACAGTAAACATAAATAGATGCACTTAAAAGGCCCCAGAGCCCTTTCTCTGAGCCCTTCTCCCACCAATGCAGTGGCTAGCAGGGGGCTAGCCATCTGGCCTGGAGACCTACAGGGAGGGGTGCTGAGGAGAATCATGGCACCCCCCAGGACCCACAGGGCTGCAGACCAGCTGGGGGATCCTTTCTGGCACTCTCTGCATCCTGCCCAGAGACCGGCAGGGCTCAGGCAGAGGGTGCTGTGGGCTCTGTCCCCAGGACAGTGCCGGGGACCAGACTGAGGCGGGGGACAAGGAGGAAGAGAGTGGAATGGAGGACTAACAGGGGCCTCTCGCGTTGGAGAAAGGAGGCCAAGGGGAACGGGGCTGCTCTTTGATCTGTGGTTGGGTCCTGCAACACTCTGACCTGGGTTTCCAAGGATGCCTGTCCCCACACCCAGATGGCAGGGCCCCAGAGCCAAGGAAGACCCCAAGGGCCGGGGAGGCAGACCAAAGGCTGAAGCACTGCAGAGGGGTGGAGCGCAGGGGGAGGCAGGAGCCCACCTCCGCAGAAGTGCCCTCCGGCCCTGAGGGACAGCCTCGGGGGTCGCTGGCCCTTCCCACACAGGGCAGGTGGAGGCCCTGCACTCACACTGCTCACAGCCACTGACGGCTCAAGTTGCAAATAAGTCTAGGAGCCACAAAGCACCAGCGTTTTGATGTCCTCATCACTTAAGTACTTGAGAGTCGCCCTTCACTCTCAGGTGAGACCAGCCCAGAAAACAGACAAGACGCGGCCCAAGGGCTACTGCTGTCAAACCCTGACGCAGAATTTGAGGTAACCTCCATGGCTTTCTCCACACAACTTCCTGCCCACACGACGAAACGCGCAAAGCCCGAAGGCTTCCTGAAAGACCCAGGAAAGCAGCAGCAGCTGGGGTGAGGAAAAGCACAGAACAAAAGAAGAGGAGCGGAAGAAGGGTGCTGGTGTGCACCCAGGACAGCTGGGGTGTCGGCCCTGATGGTTCCTCGGGTCTAGGAAAAGAAACAGCTGCTGCTTGCATTTCTTCTTTTTAACCTCTTTTAAACAATTCTTTATTCATTTATTTGATACACGGTCTCGCTACACAGCTCAGACTCGTGGTGATCCTCCTGTTTCAGCCTCCCCAGTGCTGGGATTACAGGCACGCACCACCATGCTGGTTTCAGTGGCCAATACGGCGTGGGGTCCCACGGCCAGCACGGATGTGGTACTGGGGATCAAACCCGCGTCCTTGCACTTGCCAGGCAGGAGCTTGGACTGCCGAGCCACCTCCCCAGCCCTCTTCTTTTTAATTTCTTGTGACTTTTTAAAAAGTAATTTGCATGCTTATATGTGGTAATCTAAACTAATTTGTAGGCAAAATTATGCAATATAACAACCACTGTTGAATTCCTATTATTTTATTTAGTCAAATGCTGTATTGTTTCTAATGATTTTTGCTTCTTACTTTCTTTTTAAAATTTTAAATCTTTAATAATGTAATAAAGTGCACAATTTCGGATTTTTGAAAAAAAAAAAGAAATAGTCTCGTAGAATGACTGCATGCTGGAATTATAAGCACCAACTTTAAGATAACCATGATTAAAACACTGAAGATTACAAGATGCAGAATTTCAAGAGAGAATTGGAACACATAGAAATACTAATACGTATTTATTATGAATAATTTGTACTCTATGAGTATTTTTGAAGAAAATGAAGCAGATCCCTGCTAATCTCTAAGGGCCTTGAGCCCCCTCCTCCCTTGTGTGCACTGGCTTTCTTTCATGTCACGGGAGCTGGACCTGGACCGGCAGCCCCTGCCTGAGCCCCTGCGCCTTAAGCCTGTGACTTCAGTGCTGGAGAAGAGCCACGCCCCCTCTCCCCGCCACAGTGCGGTCAGCCTGCACCCTGTTTCTGCAGTCTTTGGGGTGGTTGGCGCCCAGGAGCCTTGCTCCAGTGGCGATCCAATGGAGGAGAGGCGTTCGTGCAGGCTGGGGCCGGCGTCTCCACGGGCAGATCTGGGACAGCTGAGGAGGGCCCATGGGGGAGAACCTGGGAGACGGCTCAGAGCTGGTGAGGGTGCAGGGAGCTGCAGAGCAGGGCGGGGCGGGGCGGGGCGGG
>PVKA01019347.1:10534-42317 GCA_004027165.1 Ctenomys sociabilis | reverse complement strand
GCTCTTCCGATCTACCAGGGATTGAACTCAGGCCCTTGTGCTTGCCAGGGAAGCACTTATTCCACTGAGCCATCTCCCTGGCCCTACCTCATTATCTCCTTAAGGGTCCCTGCAAAGTCCCATTGGAGCTGGGGTAGGGAGACTGTGAGCCCCACCTGGCTTCTGCCTCCTAGTGTGAGATCAGCCGCCAGAGACCGAAGAGGTCAGGTGGGCGTGGGAGGGTGTGGAACCACAGAAGAGCCACTGTCTTTAAGGCTGGGGCTTTCCGTGGTTCATTGGTGGGTATCCCTGGCTCGTGGTGCCCACGGGAAGATGGACAGGAAATGGGCG
The DNA here is from genome assembly GCA_004027165.1 of Ctenomys sociabilis. Lineage (NCBI taxonomy): Eukaryota > Metazoa > Chordata > Mammalia > Rodentia > Ctenomyidae > Ctenomys > Ctenomys sociabilis. The sequence goes on along the minus strand of PVKA01019347.1, from coordinate 41,987 downwards.
TCTCTGGAAAGGGCCTGGCTCCTGCAGGGAAACCCTTGAATCCTTTCCTGGTCTTCCTGGGACTCTGAGAGGGTCTTCACCTGCCTCCCCCTGCTGCAAACGTGGGAAGCCCCTTCTGCAGGACATTTCTATGGGAGCTGTTAGAAGGCAGCACAGCCCCCAGAACCTCGGACAGCGCCCGGCGCAGGGTGGCTTCCTTGTCTATTGGGTTCCCTATCCCCTTTGGATCCCTATTTTGTTTGTTTTTGAGTCAAGGTCTTGCTATGTCATTCATACTGGCCTTGAACTCATTATGTACCTCAGGCTGGCCTAGAACTCTGTGATGCTCCTATCTCAGCCTTCCCCTAGGATCACAGGTGTGCAGCACCAGCCCAGCTGGACTTCTGTCTGCCAGCAGCACTGGGGGTGAGGTTGCATATCTTCCCTGCAATCCTGCAACTTAACCTCAGAGTCTCTCCAGACTGCTGGGACCCGCGGCCACTAGGGGGTTTTCATTTCCCCTCAGAGGGGAAACGGTCCTCTGATTACATCATTGAAACTTGGTCCTCCCCAGAGTGGACTGGGAATACTGTTCTTTTGGTTTTCCTAGAGCTTCTGGCAGGGCCTTTATTCTGCAAGTGCTCCTAAATGTTGCTGAAGTGGATGTGTGGATGGGTGGAACCACTTTAACTTGAGTCTGCTGTACGTGAGCCCAGCTGCTTGGGGCCCCTGAACTCCAGGTTTAGAGATTGGCAGAGGGAGAATCAGAAGAAGGGTGTTGGAGATTCAGGGTCTGAGCTAAGGTGTAGACACTGCTTCCATGGAGTCTGGCCCCTGCAGGCACAAGTTTCTAGCTCTAAGTATACCTCCTTGGCTGGGGGCAGGTGGAGGGGTGAAGGAGATGAGCTAGAGGAAGTCCTTTCTTGTTCCCAGGCCTGGAGGACAAATGGCTGACTTCCCTTGGGGTCTCCTTGGGTGTGTGACAGCCCCCTTCCTGTACCCTGAGACCCTCCTTATTCCCTCTAAGGGACCCCAAAGTCTGAGCCCCAGCCCTAGACTTGGAGGAATTCAGTGAGTGGCCCTTCAGTGTCTCTGGTGCCATCTTGTCCACTGTATCCCATCTCCCCTCCTCCTTGGCTGGGACATATGTGTAAGTTTCCCCCCCCGGGGGATGCTCCTGTCCCTTTTCTTTCTGTGGGTCCTGCCCTTTTCTGATTTAATCTCTAACAGCTTCCTTTAAATATGGGCTGGGAATTTTGTCGTGCTTTTTATTTTCTTCTGCAATTATGTGTTTTCTTTAATGGAGGGAGGATTGGCCAAATTTTAATTAAATACTGCTCTGCCAGTTTCAAATAATGAAGATTAAAATGCACAAAACAAATGTTGCATAAAGATACAAACAAGCCCTGGGTTTGAGCAGAGGAGGCAGGGCAGCTGGAAATCCATGGCATGGCCTGTGGGGCCCTCCCTGGCCAGCCTGGCTCCACATGGGGTAAAGCATCTCACCCTGACCTAAAGGAGGGGCCTCCCCTCTCACCTCTGCTAGTTCATTGTGTACCCTGATAGAGTCAAGGTCCTGGAACATCTGCCACCTCTGGAGGCTCCCAAGGCTATGCTGTCAGTCCTGTTCTCCTGTTTGAGGCCCTGGATTAAGCATTAAGGAATGGGAGCCTAAACTGTGTTTAAGAGTGGCTTCAGCGTCTGGTTCCCTCCCTGGGCTCCCTGTGTACCTGGCACCTGGTGGAGAAAGAATAACTCTGTTGAGAGAATGAGAGATGTCACGTTTGGCCAGTCCTCCCTCCCTGGTGCCAGTACACTTGCTCAGGTGACACTCCATGTCCAGGTGTGGGCTGCCTCTGGGCAGTCAGTGGTGCAGGCTGCCAAGCACTGTGTGTGGGGGTCTGGTGAGGAAATACAGGGGTCTGGACGCAGCAGGGGCCCAGGTGGCCTTGCCTGGGATCATAACCATCTAGCAATGACAGAGTACATACCACCCCTGAGAAGATGGATAGGGAGCTCTTATTGCATGCCTGATGGCGGCAGGTACATGGGCCAGAGGGGGGCCTAGGTGATGGACGGGATCCAGGTGAGTCTCAGCTGGACCAATTACCTGCACTGAGACTGGCCTCAGGCCCTGCTGTTCCCTCTATACCAGTATCTCACAAACTTTAACACAGGTCAGAATCACCGGGAGAGCTCATTACAACAGATGCCTGGCTCTGCCCATGTCCTTCTCAGAAGTCCAGGGCTTGGGGCTCCAGCATGTGCATTTCTGACGATTCTTGGGTGATGCTGCCCATTAGGGACCACACTTTGAGAGGCTCTCACTGCTGATGAGCCAGGCCTTGTCTAGGGCTAGGCACTGCCTGAATTTCTGCCTAAATGGTATCCTTCTCCCTGGTGGTTTGTCATGGGCTTGTGGCCAGTGTCCTGTAACCTGCTCTCAGCTCTGCCATGGAGGGGTTACTCAGCTTCTGCTCTCAATTTTCCATCCGCCCTGGCTTCTGCTCCTCAATCACTGTTTCTGAAAGCAGTCATGTGCCTCTCCTAGTTAGAGGCCGGGGACACTGTGTCACTGGCCTGGCCTGCTGACCTGGCTTCCGCCTCCCCACAGGCTTTTTGTCCTGGGCATCGGCTTCTTCACACTCTGCTTCCTGATGACTTCTCTGGGAGGCCAGTTCTCTGCCCGGCGCCTGGGGGACTCACCGTTCACCATCCGCACAGAAGGTAACTTAGGAGCAATGCGGGTAATAAGCTGCAGTGTTTGTGAGTGGGAGGTGGTGCCTCAGAGCCCAGTCCTGAGGAGAGCTTTCTGGCACAGGCATCCTGGCCACCTCGTAGGTGAGTGAAGGATAGGGGCAGGGTGTCAGCCATGGCTGTGTGCCCTTGCATGCTGCTTTGGCTCTGGTCCTTCCTGTGCCCAGGGACTCCCTTTGACCCAGATTCTCAGGCCAGGGAAGGAAGGGTGTGAGCTGGTGTCTCCAGGCATCAGATGAGGCTGCCTATCTGACTCCTTTAGTTGGGGTGTCAGGGGTGGTGTCTCTGGACATGACACCTGCCTCTGAGACACCCATGTTCCGTGCCTTTGGCCCAGGCTGTGGTGACAATGGGGGCCAGGCCTGGCCACAGGCTTTTGTGTCTCATCACTGAGCTCTTGAGTTGTAGATTTGGCCCCATTCTCCACTGCTTATGGCCCACATGATGGTTGTGAGGAGTGGGGTTACAGTTCAGAGCATGCGCCTCAGGCACCAGTTGAGATGGGGAGAGAATCTTGGTTTTTCACCTACTGGCTATGTGCCATTGTCCAAGTCTCCTAGGTCACCTTAGGAACCAAGAGGAAAAGTAGTGACCTTCTTGGAGATTGGATAGGATAGGCTCTCACGTGGAATAGCCTGGCGTAGTTGGTTACCACATGGTATGAGTGTGACAAACTAGGGGTCCTGCTGGGGTGGTGGCCATAGAGCCCTGCCTAGGGTGCTTTAGGTGGCCTTTTGGTCAGTGTAGAAGGGAGAGAGCATGGAGCAGTGGGGAAAGTAGGGCAAATGGGTTTCTGGAGATGTGGCCCAGGTGATTTCGAAGTCCCCTTTGCAGACTCCCAGGAATCGGCTCTCTTGCTCCCTCCTTCCCAGCGTTGAGTATTGTATGCGTTCCAAGGAGCACGGGTTGTCATCTCGAGTGGGTGCTCTGAGTGGCACTTATCACACCATCTGGTAGCTCATCATCCGATTCATTCCTTTGGCTTCACACGTTCTTCTTTAAACTTGCAAAAGCTCCAGAAGGAATCTCACACTTATTAGTCATTGGAGCTCGGGTGTAAGTTAATTGATCCCATTTCTGCTGGGATGAGCCTCTGTTTTTCTCCCCTGTAGGTGGGGATAATGACACTGCTTCCTGAGGGTGCATGTGTGAAGGGGTGTCCCCCCCCACCGGGTAGAGAGTGAGGACTCTGCACCCTAGGTGTGTTGAACCTGCCAAGGAGCACTGCAGGAAAGGGTGCTGTGGCAGAGGACCAAGGAGGTGTGCTCTCTGTAGGGCTGAGGTTGGAAGTAGGGTAAGGGCTGCTGCACAGTGAGCTGGAGGACCTGGGGGATGATGTGGAAGGTGAGGTATAAAGACAGGTGCTTAGGCGTCCTGGAAGGAGGTGCACTTGTCTAACTGGGCTGCTGCAAAGGGGCTCCTAGAAGAAGCGGGGCCTCCAGCAAGCTCAGGGGTCTGCGAGGTAGGAGATCTGGTCCTTCTGTCCAGGGTTGGGAACCCAGGTGGCTTCTCTATCCCATGGTCCCTGCTCTATTCTTGGCCCAGGGGCAAGAAGAGCACGAGGGGCTTGGGAGGAGGGTGGGGGGCTGTACTGAGCAGTTTGCCCAGAAGCTGAGGAAGAAGAGCTGGGTGAAGCCCAGGTCCTGTCTGAAATATGCAGAGCATACAGATAATCCATGTCCACAGATCCAGAATCATGGCCAGCCCTGGCATGTCCTCGAGTTACCTCCATGTCACTGCTTTTTCCACAGATGGTCATGACCTTCGCTTCTAATAGCATAGAACAGCTGTGCCTAGGTTTGAACTTCATAAGTATCTCGATCACTCTTCATTCGTTGTTGGGACAAATACCTGACACCCAAAATGAAGGAAGGAAAGGTTTATTTAGCTCACAGTTAATAGAGGTTTCAGTCCATACTCAGCTGGCTCCAAGGCAGAGGGGCACAGGACACAGAACAGCCATTCCTGGCAGTAACAAAGAGCAAAAGGAGGAGCTGTAGTACCAGCCTCTCCCCGCATCCTTTGCATGCAGAGTATCTGCCCTGGGGCACTCACACGCACAATCCCAGTTTTGGATAAAAAAAAACCAATCACAAACTCCAGAAGCTGCCCATCACTGCATGAGGCTTTGGGAGGACAACTAGATACAAACCCTAACAAAGACCGAGTGTTGTTTTGTGTCTCTCAACATAGATATGTGACACTCACCTGCTTCATTGTATATGGTTGAAACAGGGTCTTGCTAAGTGACTAAGTTGCCTATGCTGCGCTCAGACTAGTGACCCTCCTGCCTCAGCTTCCCCAGAGTACTGAGATTAGTCCTGGGCTTGGAGACCGGGCTGCAGCTGCTGTGTGGCTCCAGCGTGTATTTTCCCACTGGTAGACACTGGGTTCTTTCTGGTTTGGGAATTTGGTAATAGAGCAGCTATGACCATTCTAGTGCATGATTTCCACTGGTCACCAGGAAGCATTTCTGTCTGGTGGTCGGGGGAGTGGAGTTCCTGGATTTCTTATGTGTTGTCACATTAGTTTTAGACCAGACTGATCCAAGTCAAAGCCTTGTCACATTTCCCAAGCCTGGGAGCTGAGTACCTAAAACCTTCCCGACAGTCTGGAAAAGGAGATGGAAAAGGAGAGAGGCCTCTTGAGAAACCAGGGGAAAGGACCCCAGTCTGGTTTATGTCTAATTCGTCTTGTCTCTTGATCTTCCTTTCTTATTTTCCTTCTGTCTTTCTTTCCTTTTCTTTTTCCTCCTCCACCTCTTCTTTCTATTCCTTTTCCTTCTCTTTTTTTCTTTTTCTTTTCTTTTTTTTTTAATTTATTTATTTATTACAGTGTCTCACTACACATCACGGATTCTTTTTTTGTGGGGGTGGGGGGGTCAGCGCAGCCCGCCCTGGGGGGAGGGGCTGGCATGGCATGTCGTGCTGGGAATTGAACCGCGGTCCCTGAGAGGCGCTTTAGACCGCTGAGCTATCTTGCCAGCCCTTTCTTTTTCTTTTGAGACAGAGTCTAACTATGTAGCCCAGGCTGGCCTTCAACTCCTGGCAATACCTACCTCGGCCTCCCAAGCAGGTGGACTAGGGACACATGGATTACAGGATTACAGGTGTACACCACCCCACCTGGCTTGTCCCCCAATTTCTTTCTGCTGTTGGATCAAGCTAATTTGCTCAGAGGATCACAAGGCAGGGATGTGTTGTAGATTTTGTGGTTTAAGAATTTTGATTCTAGAAAGCAGTCCCCCTCAAACTGTGTCCCTTGTGGTGGCTGGGGACACCCTCAGGTGCTACCACACCCCCAACAGGAGGAAGGAGGCAGTTGGAAGGGCCATTTGCTTGACTGAGCAAGTTCCTGGGTGGGGAAGAGGCTGTGGTGGACAAGGGGGGTGGGTTTGAATAATGCCTGGTCTGTGGGGGCTGCCACTCTGTGCAGCCGTGGGCAGAACGAATGAGGAGAGAAAAGCCTCTAAGGCCCTTGCATTGAAGGGGGAAAATCCTGACGCTGGTTACCAGAACATGAATGGGAAAACCACCTCTCCTTGCCTGGCAAGCTGGGGAGGGGGGCGGGGTCCCAGCCAGCCACAGCAGTGGAGGGGCTGGAGGGGCTGGTGGAGAAGCCCTGTGTGTGTGTGTGTGTGTGTGCACGCGCACACACACACAGCTTCTCCATGGGGCTCTGCCTTCTCTGGGCCGCTCCATCTTTCATGATCAAATGCCCTAGTTGGGGATACAAATGTGACAGACATCTCATTCTGCATTCTGCACACTCTTCTCAGGGACCCAAGAGAGAAGGGGTGGATGGGAAGCATCACTCAGAGGGGGTCTAACTCCATTTCCTCTTGTTGCCGCCTGGGCTGGGGCACTGGGAGGGGAATTTGGGGCACCTCCTTCCCCTGGCAGCTCTGCCTCCTCTTCACCAGCTGTTCCTGAGGGGACCCTTGCTTCTCTTTCCCAAGAAGTTGCATTGAAAGAGGTTGGCAGGAGCTTGTGGAGCTATGCCTTGCTCTGTGTATTGACTTGAGGATGTGATAGTTGGGGGCTTCCCTGGGGGACAGGTCCACAGGCTGGGGTCCACCCTGTGTCTGCCCTGAGGTCTCCCCTGGCCTGACCCTGCCAGTCAGCCCTGCCTCCCAGCACACTACCTGAGGATGTTTGGGCTCAGGCTCCAGGATCTCTCCAGAGGTAGCTGTGGATAGGCAGGGCTAAGGAAGCCCCTCCTGGGTCTGCCCTCGTCTCCTCACTGCCTGAAGCCTGAACTCCACAGCCGCGCTGGTGTCTGCTGTGGTGACAGCATTGTGTGAAGAGCCCGATGCACTCATTTCTCTGGCTGTGCAAATCTAAAGGGACTCAGCTCGCTCCTGACTGTCAGGGAGGTTTCTGATCTTGGGCAGGTGGGGGCTTCTACAGTTTCCAGGAGCTACCAGTGCAGGGTGGGGATGAGGACAGGAATGGGGGAGGCCAAGGGCAGAAGGGAGAGGCAGAGCAACAGAGAGCACAGAGAGGAGGAGATGGGCCTCGCCAGGCCATATAAATACCCCTGTCTATAAATGTGAGGATCCATTTGTATCTCTTGCGTCCCAGCTTTCCTTATTTATATGGAAATATGGCAGGAGTGCGTGTTAGTTCTGAGATGTATCGCTGGGGCCTCGCAGTAAATACATTTCAATTCAACCGACAGCAAGAATGGGAAGCAACCCAGGGGAACCATGTCAGCTTGCTCTGCTGACAGTTGGGGCCCGTGGTGGCACGCAAGGAGCATGTCACTCAGGCTGGGCCATCTCACAGGTCTGCTCCCTTCTGTGACCTTTGTCAAGGGTGTGTGCTGGACAGAAATGTGGGTGACACCTTTGGAGCTCCTCAAGAAAGGCCAGGGCAGCCAGGGCACTGTCTCCCCAGGTCTTGTGGGGGGGGGGTGCAACCACCCCTGCCCCCCAGAATCTGCAGAGAGGTTTGCCATCCTGGTCCACAATGAAGAGAGGCCTTAAAACACCAGCCTGGTGCTCTGAATTTCCCCAGAGCCATAGGGAGATTAGAAGAGTTCTTGCTCATATGCTCATGGGTGGCTCACTTCTGTTGCTGTTTTGTAAGAGCTGGCTTCACCCTTCCTGTGACAGGCCATCTACAACCCCCAGTAAAGATGGGGGGTTCCCTTGTCATCTGGCTCTGATATTCTGCTTCTGCCAGATTGTCCAGCTCAGTGTCTTCCCTCCTGCCTCCTCGTTCCCCTTACACTGCCCCAGAGAGAAGGATACCCCATTGCTTTCAGCCTCCCTGCCCAAAGGGACCCTGTGTTAGCTGCCTGTGTGAGAGTTTAAGCCACTGCCTGACACAGCAGGCAGGGGCAGACTCCTGCTCCCCGCCTGAGGCAACCCCACAAGTTCCCTGCTCGGGGAGTTTCTCCCCATCCTTGGAACCCCTCTAGCCCTGGGCCTCCCCCTCTCTGGCTTCTAGGCTGTGCCAGGAAACTGCACCTCCTGCTTGAATGTGCAGAGTCCTTTGTGCTGTCTGCTCCGGGCATCCAACTCTGCTGCCCCACTCAGGGCACAGCAAAACATATCAGAACTTTCCCTAACAATCTCACAGCCAGCCTTTTCTCATTATCCTGGTTGCTAGAGGCAGTTAGGAAAGGTGCAGAAACAGGAGTTAGGGTGAGGAAACCTCAGAGCCCAGGAGCTCCAGCCCCTTTGTCTTACACAGAAGAGATTGAAGCCAAAAGGAGAGTGATCTATCCCCACTTAGTCAGTGGCTGTAGAGGGACAGGGACCCAGCCTGTGCAGCACTGTAGCTGTGGCCCGGAAGCTCCAGACCAGCGCTTGCTGTTCTTGGCCCCTCTGACTATTTTGCAACCTGGTAGGGCTGGGAGCACAGTGACTGTGAGGTCCCAGGACAGGTGCAGACATCGAGGAGAGGCTGAAGGAGGCTGGGGGCTGGAGGGCAACAAGGGCAGGGCTGGGCCCCGGGCATCTGGGGAGTCCACTGACACGGGAAGCCAGGGTGTGGGCCTGGTGACATGTGAGGGAGTGGAGAGCAGAGAGAGAGCCAGGTCTGCTTTGTTTAAGGCTCTTGTGAAATTTCTCCAGGCCTAATGGAGTTTTAGCAGTCAGCTCAGCTTGCTGAGAAAGGACTGCAGGAAGGCCAGTGCTACTGGGGTGGTAGGGACTGGGGTCCCTTCCTTCCGGCTCTACCTGCAGTGCGGTGGGACTTCTTGGGCGGCTCCATTTCTCCTCTTCTGCTCCGCACCCCTGCTGAACCTGGGGCCCTACCCCTCTAAGCGGACACTGATCCTCCTTAAAGCCCGGTCTGATGCCCGGTGGGAGGGATCCTGGGGCCAGTGCGTGAGTGACCCTCCCAGCTCCCACCCTTCTGGCCCAGGGACCCACCAGGAAGGCTCTCATGTCAGCCTGTCAAAGCAGGTAAGGACCAGGCTGATGGAACTGGGAGAAAAGGGGACAGTGTCACAGCAGCCCTGGTGACTCCCTCTCCATGCTGCTCATTGCTCTTGTCCCTTCTCTCTGTCTGTTCCTGACACAAACTCTGTCCTGCCACCTGCCAGGGGTAGTGACATTGGGCGGTAAGCTGGGGACACAGAGCCCAAGGGCAGCGATGTCTTCCCCACTGTCCACCCACACTGGGTTCATGCTGGGTGAAGCCTGTGTGGGACACGGCTCCCCCGGGCTCATCAGCCCCTTGAGGCCTGCTGGGTGTCCAGCTTTTTCTTTCCTGAGATGGTTGCTGATAGCCTGCAGTGCTGATGATCCCGATGCCCTTGTGACTGTGCCTGGGAGCCCCCTAGGCAGGCAGGAAGTACCAGAACGTGGCATCCATGGAGCAGCCTGTGCCCAGTGACTAACAGGGGCTGGGGGTGGGGCATACCTACCCCAGCTCCCTTCCCTGGCCAGGGTGGGGTAAGTCTGCGTCTCCCATGTCTACCTTCCCAGGCCCCTCTCAGGTTCACTCTGATCCTAGCACTCTGTGAGGCTGAGGAAGAAGGATCACAAGATGGAGCCAGACCAGGCAATTTAGTAAGATTATATTTTAAAAAAAGATAAAAAGGGCTGAGAATGTAGCTCAGTGTGAAGGCTCTGGTTTCTATCCTCAGTACTGCCCCTCATCCCCCTAAAAGAAGGAAGGTAAGAGTCCCTCCCCTGCTCAGGCTGTGGTGGTGGGGAGGCTGCCCTTTTTAGTTGTCCTTGGGGAGCCCAAGACCAGCGTGAGCTCCAGGACAAGTTCATGCTGCTGTTTTGCAATGGAGCCCAGAGGATGGGCAGAAGTGGGGGTGAGGGGACACCAGTGCTGGGCCCCTGGAGTGCAGCTCCCCTAGCTGTGTCAGAGTCACGTGGGGAGCACAGGAAGCACAGCTTCCAGGCCCCAGGCTCTACATGTGCTATCAGCAGGTCTAGGCTGGCTGGAGTTTCTGAGCTCGTAGACAACAGACCGCACTTGAAGGAAACTCTGATTTAGAGGTACTGCCTGGAGCATGATGTTGGAGACTTTGGGACTCCTGTCCCACTGGGACCTTCCCTATCTTCTTCCAGTCCTGAGGATTGCTGAGGCCTTGGACATCTCAGAGATTACATCTAAAGTTTTATCTTATAACCAACAAAACTGAGGTCCCGAAGGTGGCAAGGGTTGTCAGGGTTGCACAGCTGGTTGGGAGCAGGTTTGACCCAGTGCTGTTCACCCAGCAGAGGGGCAAAGGGGGATCCCGCCCCACAGGGTGGTGGTTGGAGCAGGCCCACTCTTGTGACTCCTTCTCTGTGGTGGCCAAAGAAGATGGAGCTAGGCTGGGGTCACCAGGCAGCTTCAGGTGGCTTGAGGTGGCTCCGGGCTGCTGGGCCACACCTGAAGGTGCCCATGCTCTGCCCACAGTGCTGGGTGGCCCCGAGTCCCGTGGCATCCTCCGAAAGATGAGTGACCTGCTTGAGCTGATGGTGAAGCGCATGGACACTCTGGCCAGGCTGGAGAACAGCAGCGAGCTGCACCGGGCTGCAAGCGACACGCACCTTGCAACAGACAGGTGAGGGACCTGTGGGCACAGGGCAGGTGTGGGTGTGTCCCTGGTGTGCTTGGGGCCGAGGCGCGGGTGCAGTACACTCTCAGAGCACAGTCCAAGTTGTGTTAGTTGTACCAGTCTCTGTCTTGACACTAGGACAAAATACACCAGAAATTTAAAAGAGGAGAGGCTTACTTTGGCTTATAGTTTCAGGGAGTTCAGTGCATGGTTGGATGACACCAAAGCAGAAATGGCCAGTGAAAGGGCCTGGTGGAGCAAAGGACCCAGGAAGTACAGGAAGTAGAAAGAAAAGAAGAGCAGAGAACACACTTTCCCGGCTCACACCATCAAACCCACTGCTGACCAGGCCCTGCCTGCTAACTGCATGTTCAGCTGGGAACTCATCATTGGGTTAATTCACACATGAGTGTCATGGGCTCTGATAAGTCACTATCTTCATAAACCATGAGACTGAGCCTTAGCACTGGTCTTTGCTGGGCGAGGTGGCACACGTCTCCTGGAATCCCATTACTTGGAAGGTTGGGCAGGAGGATTGCCACAGGTTTGAGGCCAATCTGGGCTACCTCGTGAGTCAAGACCAGCCTGAACTACAGAGTGAGACCCTGTCTCAAAAACCCCCAAGCAAGCAAGCAAATGAGCAAACAAACAAACCCCAAAACAAAAACACCAGTCTTTCCCATTTTTATTCATGTGGAATAAAAACTGTAAGAATTAAGCAAGAATGTAAAATCAGCCCCATAATCTGGTATGAACCAGAGTGAGCCCCAGCCACCCAAGCTCAGCCACCACTGATATTTTGTCCACTTGCAGATTTTCTTTTTACCATTTTAAGTAGAATATCCTAGGTGAACAGAGAAGGCCCTTTACTGCTCCCAGAGACAAGCAGGCTTCCTGTCTACCCTTTGGACTTTTACATGTGTGCGTAATTACAATCACAGGGTATGCACACGTATGTGTAGTGTGTGGCTTATATGCATTTCACAGATGTGGCATTTCATAGCTCATACCCTGCCGCCTGATTCTCCCACCCCAAGGGCCGTGCTAGGTCTAAGCTTGGGCTGTGCAGAGCACATGGCGATGCCAATGGACCGTGGGCCAAGTGGAATTTCCTGGCTTATTTGGCGTGAGTAGGCCTGGAGGAATCTCCTGCCTCTGCCAGGTGTGGTGCAGAAGCGAGGCTCTGGGCCTTTCTAAAGTATGGAGCTGGACCACATGGGGTGAAATGCTGGTGTGCGAACCCTGGTCCTGGGAGCTCTGACCAAGGGGTGCTTCTGAGTCAGGCTGGGTCCCAGCAAGCCCTTTGGCCTGGTGTTTAGAGAGACCTGTTTCCACTTGGTGTGCTTGCTCTGAGTTACTGGCCATGAAGCCAGCAGTTCTGGAAGTTTTGTGAGTGTCTGTAGTTGTACTGTCCTGGCTCCCTTGGTGTCCTGAATCTGCCAGATGTTTCCCTTTCATGTTTTGATGGTGTCGGATCCACTGAATAAGGTGGGTGAGAACACGTTGCAGTGTCCTTTGGTGGAAATTACCGGAAATGTTTTGAATCTGTTTTGGAGCTTCAGGCACCTACCAAAAGGTTCTCACAAAAGAATTCCGGAAATGTTCCAGAAAGTGGCAAGAATGATAGGATGAGTGTGTCCTGAGGGGGAGGATTTGTGGGGGGTAACTAGTAAAGTGTCTTTTACTGTAATTTTGAAAATTTAAACATCCATCCTGCCTTTGGATCACACCTCATGTTTGAGCTTGGTCATGTGTGATGGGGTGGAGTCAGGCTCCCAAGGAGCTGGGAGGAGAGTAGGAGGCTGACAGCAAGGGGGGAGGCCTGGGCAGGACCCCACTTGCTACACTGGAGGAAAGAGGCCATATGAGGGTGGGAGGGCACAGAGTGGCATGGATGGGCGAGACCAGCAGGGCCAGATCACGTAGGGCTTTGTGAACTATTTTAAGAGCCAAGGAAAGCCGTTGGGTTTGGTTTTGCAAAAAATATCCCTGACTTCTCTGTGAAAAAGGAGTACCCAAGGAGCCAAAAGGGAAGGAGAGGCTGGTGGTAGGGATGGGTGTTGGGCTTCCCTGGGCTTCGGGCCATGAGATCTTTTCTGTTCCACATTCACAGTCAACTTTCCCTGTTGCCCCTGTGTCCTGGCCCTGTCCTCCCTGCCTGGTGGTTTATCCTCCTACCTGACCCTCGACTGCCCTGCTCCTTGCACTTTCCTGCCTTCCTTCAGCTGTGCTCAATGCCCCGCTGGGCATCCTGCTGGTCCTGAGCCCCTGGCCAGCCTCCCTGGGTGGCTGGCACAGCCACCGTCTCTTCCTCCTCCCTCCCCTGCCCTGCCCTTCAGCTCCTCCAGGGGAAGGAGGACGCTTGGAAGCAGAGCGGGCACTGCATCCTGCCCCATCTTGGGAAATAGCAGCCATCCATCAGGGCCAGTGGAGCCCATCAGACCCTGCAGGCAAAGCCATCAATTCCAGGGACACTGTTGCTGCAGGATTCAGGGAGAGAAGTAGCACGTGCTCCCCTGTGCATGGACCACAGCCCCTCCCATCCTCAGCCAGGGATGGGGGCTGCAGAGGGGCTGCTGCTGGGTGTCCAGCCGGTCTGTCACCTGCATTCAGATCCCCACTTGAGATTCCCTGTGGCATAGTAAGAACCTCTACCATCCTTCTGCCCTTCTAGAAGCTGCTGGGCTGCTGCCTTCCACTAGTGGCTGGTGTGTCCTCGGGGGAAAGCAAATTTGCTATTTTCGCCCAGGAAAACATAATTAGGGAGGCAGATTGCTGCAAACAGCATTGTATTCTGTATCCCAAAGCCAAGTAGCACTGATCTCCGGATTTTCCACACAGCTTCTCTGCAGTAGCAAAACCACCAAAGCTGGACACTAGCTGTGTACAAGGCCATCTGTATCTATCTGGTGACCAAGTCCAGGCTGGGGACTCACGGGTAGGGAAGGGGACACCAAGGAGAAGGTTTAGAGTTTTGTCCTCAGAAAGCTGAATGGGTGAGGGAGTGAGGACTGTGTTTAGAGCCAGCGCACACCCTGGCCTCGTGTCTCCTCTTTTACTCAGAGTTCTTTTGCTGGCCCCAGTGAGCCTGGCTCAATGCCCCTCTGGCCCTTCCTGTCTGTTCCAACTTCCCTGCTGTTCCTGGAGGGCAATAGCTTCTCATTGGCCACAGGCTCTTTGTACGGGCTGGTCCCTCCTTCCTCGGTGTCAGGCTGGATGAAAAGCCCTTCCTTGTAGCTTTTACTCAAGTGACTCCAGTGAAGCCTTCCCTAATCAAGTCTTATTAAAAAATCCCATCCCCCTGTTTCTCTTTTAACACCTTCTGGTGTGCGTGTTCTTTATTTATTTGCTTGTCTTCCCTCCCCTTGCTGGAGTGCACACGAGGTGAGGGTAGGGGCCTGGTCTGTGTGCTTTCTGCATTTTCACTCCCAGAGATCCAGGGTTAGCTGGTTTCATGCTCAGCAAAACTTGCCAAAGAAAGAAAGGAAGGAGAGGAGGGGAACAGGAGAGGAAGGACAAGGCCCCTTGAATCCTCTTGGTTTTGAGTCTGATGGATTGCACATGGGGAGGAGAAGACAATTGTGTTTGTTTTTGGCAAACTCCACCTGGACAAAGGGGCCTCAATTTCCCACTCTGCTCTGGGTGGGTGGGTGAGTGGGGATCAAGGCCTTGCTGTGCTGAATCAAGTGGCTCCGTCCCAGGTGACACGGCCCCAACCTCAGGATGCTGGCTTCCTCTGGAGCCAGAGCCTGAGCCTCCTCACCTTCTGAGGCGGTCTGGTGGACCTCTGGCTCGGAAGGATTATTTATAGTGTCAGAAAGCCGAGCTGCTATGGAAATGTTTGTCGGTGAGGGACCAGCTAGACAGATGGTAACGGCCCGCTTGGTGGGGCTTACGCAGTGCAGCCGTTCAGAAGGATGTGGAGAGGAAGAGGCTGGGGTTTAATGTTAAATGAAACTATGAAAAAAGCAGGTTGTAGGATTATAAATAGAGTCGGAGTACAAATGTGTAAAATTTAATGTAAATAAAATAACCATGTAGGAAAGATGGCAGAAAGGAGATATGTCAGAATTCTTGTCTATGGGAAACAAGATAAGGACTCTTCTAAATTACAAAGAGGCATTATGTAAAAACTCGACTTCCTTCCGCTTTCTGTGTGAGGTGCCAGGGTGGCCAGGGGCTACAGAGCTGGACATGAGCTGGGGGGGGGCTGTGTTTGAGGGGGAGGCCAGGGCACTTTGTTAAGGCAGCTTCCCTGTTGGTTTGGAAGGACAGACCTTGTCTCTCCCCACCCCCATGTTGGGCCCAGCTCCTCGACATGCTGCTTCTAGGTGGTTATCCACCCTCCTCCACGTGCTGGTCTCCCTCAAGACAGCCGGTGACTCCAGTGGCCATGGCATGTCTAGTGGTAGTGGTCCAGGAAGGGAGCCAGGGGCTTCAGAACGAAGGGTGTACTTGGAGGGCATGGGCTGGCTTCAGACTTGTGTGGTGAGCTGTGCCCTGGAGTCAGGACAGGAACCTGGGAGGGCAGGGGCTGAGAAGGGACCATGGCCACACAAGTGCCAGAGGTGGGGTAAGACCAGGATCCCTGGCTCTGGGCCTTCCCCCTGGCCTCCAGAACTCCAGTGAGGCTGGCTTCCTCTGATCCTGCTTGCGGGAGGACTACAGAGTTGAGCGATCTAGACCTTGGCCAGAAGTGCCCAGGAAATACAGGTGGGAGGTATCATTCACGGTCAGGCCAGAGTCTCCTGATGCTGAGGCCACCTGGGTAAGGATCCCCGGCTCCTGGGCAGGAGCTAATTGGGGTCTGGGGTGGGGGTGGGGTCACATCAGCTTTGCTGCACTGTCAGGATACACAGCCAGCCTGGCTCTGTTCCTGTTATTAGTGAATGTGCTCACGTGTTTATTTTGGGGTTGGGAGCAGAGGGTCCCCTATTCAGTGCAGAAGGGGCTGGCAGGTCTTTGGTTCCCTGCTTCCCCACATTAACAGGGCTCTGAATGGGCAAGGTGGAGGACATCAGGAACAGCACTGGAAGGCTGCCATGGGATGGGTGTGTCCCACATCTCCTGAGGTGTGTGTGCCTCTGTGTGACAGAGGCACAGCACAAAACTCCCCACAGCTGCAGTGCTCTGTTTCTGGCCGGGCTGTATTTGTGTCTTGCTGTGTATGTGTCTGCAGGCACCAAAGACCTGTTGGTCCACCGGTCTTTGTGTTTTAAAAGCAGAGCAATCCGTTTCATAATAAAATAACTCCCAGCAAACATGCTGGCCAGCTGTGAGAAATCAATACCTCTGTTAATTGAATGCAACCCTCATAAATCAGGGAGGAAGGCAAAATTAAAGCTCCGTCCCGAGGCATCCTGGAGCCCTGGCACCCGCACAGTGGGCCTGGCTCCAAATGGGTGATTACCTGGTGGGGCAGTGGGGAGGGCTGAGCCTCAGGGGCCTCCTGGTGACTAGAGCCAGTGGCACTGCCGTCTACAAGAGCAGAGGGCCCTGCGGGATCCTGGAAGTCCCTAGGCCCTCGGGGAAGTGGAGTGAGCAGAGCCTCCTAGGCCAGGTTTCCCTAGCCACTGTGGCTGGTGGTGGCCTGGTCAGTCTTAGGCATGGGATGGGCAGTGTGGCCTTATATCCCCTCCTGAGTTGTGGAATGCCAGATATTCAGCAACTGCACAGAGAATGGAAGCAGGCCCAGCAGCAAGCAGGACATGGGCTCACCCGGCTGCCAGCACCTGAGTCCTTGCTTTGCCCCTAGCTCACTGTGTGACCTTGGTAATATCCCTAAACTCCTTTGGGCTAGTCCCACCACAGGCCATAAGGTCGGGGATCAACCTACAGGTCTTGGAGGTCCTATCTAGGATCCTGGTTCCTGTCCTGCTCGGGGTTCTTGAAGTCCCCGTGTCGTCACAGGAGGACCCTGTGTTGGCTTGGGTACTCTGAGAGGTGGCCCTACCTGGCAAGGCAGATAAGAGCTCCAGGGAGGCTACCTATTAGCCTGGAAAGTTGTTGACCCCTCTTTCCACCTCCTTCAGAGCTGTTGATTTGGGCCATCACCAGACACTTGCTGGGAGAAAAGTTAGGGCTGGTCAGAGGCCTCTTGCAGCCAGTACTGAGCTCAGGGCAACTGTCTCCCTGGGCCCAAGGGGTGTGCTCTGGATTGCAGTGGACTTGGCTGCTGAGCAGCTGAGCTGGAAGCAATAATAACAATTAACAGTGCTAAAAAGTAACAATCAAAACTGCCGCTTTCTGTGGGCACTGGTAAGCCTTTTCCTCCCTCCCTGTCTTTTCTTCCCTCCTTCCTTCAACCTTCCATTTTTATTTGCAGTACTGAGGACTGAATCGGAGACATTTGCACTGAGCCACATCCTTAGCCCTTTTCACATTTTGAGACCATTTCTTGCCATGTTGCTAAGTGGCCCAGGCTGTGCTCAAATTTACAATCTTCCTGCCTCCTAGAGCACTGAAGCTGTAGGCGTGCGCCACCAGCACACCTGGCTGCTGAGGGACTGAATTTGGGACTTCACTGGTGATCCCATGAGGTCTATATTTTGCAGTGAGGAATGTGGGCTCAGGCAGGGAGACGATGTCCCTGATATTGGTGCAGGGGGACAGGAGGGTGGCACTGAGCCAGGCCTGCTCTGCTTGCAGGGCCCTAGGGTGCCAGGAGACAGGATACCAGGTTACCTGCCACACTCGGGGTGGAGTGGTGGGGAGGGCCTGTGATTCCACATGGGGTCTCCACTGAGATGAGGCACCCAGCCACTAGTGACAAAGGCTCTCGGGTAGAGGGCCCCTCCCAGGACATGAGTGCTGGGCTCTCCAGCCCCTTCCCCATCTCTGCATGCCACGTGTGGTGACATGCTGCTGCCCACCATCCTGGGCTTGCTGGGTTGGCATCCTTTCTTCAGCACATGCACACTGGAAGGTAAAAGGGAAAGGCAAGGAGACAGGCTGAAGGCAGGAGGACGAAAGGGCTCCAAGTGCCTCCTGGAGGAAGGCCAGGGAGCATCTAATATGAAGGAAGCCAGGGCACTGTCCCCATGTCCCCTTCTTGAGCAGGTAGAAGTCTACGTCTAAATCCTAGTAATGGTCTTGGAGAAACAGGATGTTCATTACCAAGGAAACACCTTCTACCCAAACTTTTTCAGCCTTTGCTGCTGCCACAGGGGTGGCCGCACCCCAAGGTACCAAGCCTTTGGCCAGCTGGCCCCTGGCTCCGTCATAGCCTTGGTCCTGAGCCCTGTTCCCAGTGAAATGGGGCCTTCTTACCTGCCTCAGAACTCACTTCTTGGCATCACATGGGAGTGATATGAGAATCATACCCAGCTGCACGATTCTGCTAGGAGAGCCCTGTCTCCCTTGTGGCTCCAGACTGCCTCCCTTCCTGAGCACAGAGGGCTGCAGGCCCCCTGGGCTGGCTCTGAGGCACCAGGTGTGCTGCTTTGAGGGAATCGGAAGTGATCACGGTGCTGATGACCTGCAGGGAGAGCTTGGCAGCAGGGCTTGCTGCGCTCCCAATATCCCAGCACTCTGGGGGGATGAGGCAGCATGATCGCAGGTTCCAGCTCAGTCCAGGAAACTGAGTGACTTAGGGAGACCCTGTCTCAAGATAAAAATTAAAATGGCCTGGGGATCTTGCTCAGTGCAGAGCCCCTTCATTTGATCCAGGCAGGCCATGCTCCCTCTGAAGGGCATCACTGGTCCAAGCTGCTTGCCAGCATCTGGCCGTCCCTTGGCTGGTGGCAGCCGAACCCCAGTCTTTGCACAGGATTCACCCTGGGGCCAAACTCTCGCTTCTCAAGAGGATACTGGCCATAGTGGATTGGGGCCACTCTTCTCCAGGATGACCTCACGGTGCCTTCATGAATTTCAAAACCCGCCATGACCGGATTGTCAAATCAGGTCACATCCGGAGAAACCGGGAGTGAGGACTGTGGTTTGAGGGGACACAGTTCAGCCTGCAGTATAAATTGTGTTTTATGACTATTGGTCTAA
This sequence comes from Ctenomys sociabilis, assembly GCA_004027165.1. Classification (NCBI taxonomy): domain Eukaryota; kingdom Metazoa; phylum Chordata; class Mammalia; order Rodentia; family Ctenomyidae; genus Ctenomys; species Ctenomys sociabilis. The sequence continues at coordinate 23,243 of PVKA01019347.1, read as the reverse complement.
AGACGAACGTATTCACATTACATACCAAACCCTGTTTTTGTATCTGTAGGCTCTCCTCCCCTCTCATTTTAAAAGAAATTAAAACATTTTCATAGGCCTCTAAAAGCACTGTGCCCCTGGCATTGTGCCTCCTGTCTGTGGAGAAGTCATTCCTGGTGCCAGCCCAGCCCCCTTCTCTGCCTGCAACGCATGACAGCAAGGCTTGGGCTTCCCCTAGGCCACGGACAGCAGGCAGCCCTACCAGGCCCGTCATCCGTCTGCTCTCTTTCCTCTCCACAGAGGCATTTCCAGGTCATGGATCTGCCGAGCTCTGAGGCCTGCAGACACTGACTTTTATTGTCATTTGTAGAGAAGCTTCTCAGGACAAGAAACCTAATCATATATTATTTGAAAATAGAAAGCGCTATGCAAATGCAAAGTCCAGTATAATAATAGTGACACCAAGTAATTTGGTTGTGAATGAGTTGAACTTGTTAAATCACATAGATGCCATCTGCGCTATTTAAAGTCTGTGCTAGCGATATGTTTTATGCAAAAAGTGCAGATCATAGGAAAATTGCTGAATTCCCCAAAAAGTTTTTCTCTCCATGGTTGGACTCTCTGGTGCTTCTTCCTCTTGGGAACTGGATGAACACTGTGCACGGAGAGTGGGGAGCGGAAGCATGTCGAGTACCTGCTGGAGGCCTTCTCATCTGCATGTCTATCCTTCAGGGTGACTCTGATTCCACAGGAATCAGAGGTTAGGGGATTTGTCCGAGGCCACACAAATAAGATGTGGTGCCAGAGTTTAAGGCCGTCTGACCCTCACGTTTTCTTTTTCTTTCTTTCTCTTTTTTTGGCGGTACTGGGGCTTTGAACTCAGGACCCTGCGCTTGCCAGGCAAGTGCTTATTCTACTGAGCTATCTCCCCGGCCCCTCATTTTGTTTTTTTTTAATACATCTCTAAAATAATTTTAGAGGGCTTGAAAATCAAGGGATGAAGTTTGGGCTTCAGCAAGAGAGGAAGGACTTCCTGCAGCAGGAATGGCCTGGGGAACCTGGCTCTCTCTAGGATGGATTAAAAACCCTTTTTTTCCTCATTTCTGCAGGTGGTGACTAGATATGTTTCCTAGCATTGCGGTTAAAAACTTCCACCAGCCAGATGGGTTAAACAGCTATGGTTTATTCTTTGGCAGTGCTGGAGTAAAGTCCCAGTGTCTCAGGGCTGCTCTTCCTGGGGACTCTTGGGGAGGGTCCTGCCTCACTCCTCCTGCTCTTCGTGGTCACCAGTACTGTGGCTTGTGGCTCCGATGCTCCCATCTGTCTCCAGCACTCCGGGAGCTTCTCCTCATGTATGTTCTTGTGGCCTCCTCACCAGAACCTCAGTCACTGGATTAGGGTGACCTGCATTTGAAGTAGCTGCACCTGCAAGACATTTTTGCAAGTAAGGTCACCTTCTGACACTCCAGTGAACTGGGGGATGCCCTGCAGCCCATGACGGCGAGGCCCCTGGGTGTTTGGCCCCTGCTAGGTGGTGCTGGACTCCACGTACGAAGTCTCAGTCCTGTCCTTAAGGACCTCAGACTGCATCTCTGGGCTCAGCGGGTACTCACACCCACATCCCATAGGCTGCAGGCGGAGGAGGATGATCGGGGTCTTGTAGGGAGGATGGAGAGGAGCAAGGGGGGAAGGTGGAGTGAAGTGGGCGCTGTCTGCCCCACACCCTCAGTGTCTTGGCAGGATCCCGGCCCACCCCTGGAGAGGGTATTTCTGCTCTGGGTCTCTGGTTAGACATTAGGCCGGTCCTGGCCCTTTCCCACCTGGGTGCCTCCTGTCCCCGTGTGTGGCCCTGGTTGCCCCTGCAGCCCAGCAGCAGGTGGCAGAGGCTTCCTAATCATTGTCACGATGGCCACCTCCTCTGGTCTTCCCCGAATTCACCCTGGTCAGAGGAATGGCCTTTCTGCCCCCTTGTCAACATGAAAAGCTGCCGCAGTCTTCCTCTGATGTGATCCAAATGCAGGGCCTGGTGCATCTCAAGGAAGCACCTCGCCCTTGGGTCACCTGTGCCTTCTCAGTCCAGGGCAACACCCCAGTGTGTGAGTGCTGGTGTGGGGAGGAGGATCCTACTCAGCTCAAGGGACCAGGCCTTTGCAAACCCCTGAGTGTGTCCTTGAGAACCAGCTAGCATTGGTGGGGAAATGGAGCAGAAAATAGGCCTACAAATCTCCTTAAGGGGTTGATAATGGAAAGGGTTGAGACGCTTCTGTCTCGTTCCCTATGCTGCAGCTTCAGCTACTGAGCACAGAGAGGCTAAGTGACTTGCCCAGGGTCACAAGGCTTATAAAAGCTTGAGCTTTGTCTCTGGTCCCTGCTTTCTCCTTCCTGGGGATGCTTTGAACACAGGAAGGGCCTTTCTTTCAGGTCTCTCCTCATTCTGTATGTGATGTTGTAGGAGGCTAGTGGGAGTTGAATTGTGTCCCCACAGGAGATAGGCCATGGTCCTACTTACTTTATTTGTGAAGGTGAATTTATTGGAAGACAGGGTCTTTGCACATGTGATGAACTTAAGGTGGTCCCTGTTCAATCTCCAGGGTCCTCAGAAGAGGAAGTGTGGCAAAGATGGGGCCACACAGCCATGAGCCCCTGAACAACCAGGAACCTGGAGGCACTGGGGGAGAGGGGCCGAACGGGTGGCCCTGAGATTTCTAGTAGGAACCAGGCACAGCAGCATGTTGCTTCCAGACCCTAGAACTGTGCTGTGAATTGCTGATGATTTAAGCCACTCTGATTGGGGTCCTTCCTCTGATGGGGCAGCCCAAGGAAATCAGTGACAAAGCTGTACCATTTTCCATGGGGGTTTCTCCCCATGGGAGCCAGACTGAAGGATTGCCTGCATGTGCATTTGTCCATTTGTCTGTGAGGACTCCTTCCCTCTTCCTGTCACTGGCCTTCTGCACCTTTCTCAGTCTCCATCTCTGCTTCAGCCCCACCTGTAACCCTCACATTTTGCCCTCTGTGGATGGAGCCACCACCCCTTATCTCTGGTAGAAGATGCTGGTGACAGAGGAGATGGTCAGAGAGGGTGCTTGGCCACCAAGCTCCGTTGCTGTGCCTTTGGTGGACAGGTCGCCTGATGGGGTTTACAGACTCAGCAGAGCCCATGTTGGAAAAATGTTTTCTGCAGTTCCCATTGTGTGTGCTTAGCTAAAGCCAGGACCTTGTGCAGGACACACAGGACTTAAACTGGAGGCCTTAAAATTGCATCACCAGAGGGTGGAGTGAAAACCAAAGGAAGTGGAATTAACATGCAAAAAGCAAGCAAGTTCCTGGAGAAAGGCCCCAGGGCTGTCCCTGCAGAGGAAGCTAGCCCAGCCTAGTGGGACCCATCTCCACAGAAGGCTTTGCAGTGAGATAAATACTGCATATAATGTCTAATAAAATTCCCCACAAGTTAAGCAGTAATCAACATAAGAAAATAAATTCTCCTAAAATAAAAACAACACCAGTAGGGGTCAGGGATGTAGCTCAGTGGGTATAGTGCCTGCCTGGCAAGTGTGAGACCCTGAGTTCAATTCCCAGTAGCAAAAAAAAAAAAAGGAGAAAACCAGCATCAGTATCAGTAGTGAGGCAGAGTCCCATGGTGTCTGTGATGGTTGACTGATGTGAAGTCCTTGGCAAGGATCCATCATCAGGAGGCCTGTGATAATTTACTGTAATTTTAATAGTTAGCAAGTCCCCAGGCTGCTGCATTGTGGGTGGGATTTATTTTGATGAGTTGTGAAGAGGAGAGAAATAGACATGGGGTGCTCAGGTCTCCTCCAACCTGAGTCTTAGGCCAGGATTGGGGAGCCAGCTTCAGAGGCTCAAAATAGATCAGGTCTCGCCACTGACCCCCAAAACCAGGGAGAATAATGATGAAGTTCGAGGAAAGGAATTTCCTCAGTGTTTGGAAGGAGGGTGTTGAGAGGCTAAGCCCTGACTTTGGGAGTAAACTAGGTTTTACATGGGGGAGGAATGGAAGTGTGTTGTGGGGGCGTGCATAGGTAAGCAGTCTTGATCAGGCCAGGCTGGTTGATCAGTATCTCCAAATGGCCAAGCGGTGCCCCCTTGGGAGTAGGAAAGTTGAGGTTTGACTCTTGTCACAGACATGTCACAGGACCTGTTGCTCCTGGAATCCTGGGGGGGGGGGGCTGCAGGAGCACGTCCGAGAGGCGAGATGGTGTCAGGGTAACAGGTGGAGACTTCTGGCGCCACTTTGGTATCTGTCTGGACAGGGTATTGTAAAACCTGATGGGTGACAATCTGTTGATCCTGATGTCCCTGCAAATGTTGAAAATACCCCAGTAATTCTGGGTGTGCTCAGCCTTGAGAGAGGAGGATTACCAGCAAGTGGATGCGTACCTGCTAGACCGGTGCTTGTTAAATAATTAACAGGCCTATGTGCAGAGCTGAGCAGGAATCTGACCCAAGGCTTAAGGTAATGAAGGAGACAGATGCAAAGCGAAAGGAGAGATGCCAAGTTTATCCTGCCTTTAGCTACCCGCTGGGCATTGTAGGACCAGCTAAGGACTCAGAGGCTCTAGTCCCTGGGGTTGTCCCGTTCTGGCTCTGCTTGCTTCAGCCGTGGCCCTGACTTTTAACCCCCAGCAGCATGCATCCTGACATGCCTGGCACACACAGATGTGGGTTTTCCACCGTGTGCAGTGTGTGCCCTGGATGTGCTGGGCTCCGATCCCCCCTCACCGGCTTTATCCTTTGCTTGAGGGTCTGTGGAGCGGGACTTGGGGCCTGGAGCCTGCCAACCCTACTGCATTTGGTGACTGACTGAAGCTGCCCGCAGGTCACCCTGGTGGGTCTGCTGCTCATCTCTGGCTTCTCCCTGCCCAGGCTGCTCCCCGGAGCTGGACTCATGGAGCGGATCCAGGCCATTGCGCAGAACGTCTCCGACATCGCTGTGAAGGTGGACCAGATCCTGCGCCACAGTCTGCTCCTGCACAGCAAGGGTGGGTGCAGGGGGTGCTTCTACTCCCCCTACGCCCACGCAGAGGGTAGGAGGAGCCCCGATTTCTCCTGATGACAGCTCTCCTGGCTCTTGGGGGCCCCACTCCAGGCGCTCGGCAGAATGACTTGGGGTTCACCCCAACCTGCCCTGCCTGTAGCTGCTGAGGACAGGAGATGCCTGAGTCTTGGCTGAGGACCCAAGAACAAGGCTGTCTGGGAGAGTGTCTAGGCTTCCTCCATTCCCCTTGATGGAGGAGCAGCTGGGAGTTGCAGGCCTTTCTTTTTCTGTCCACCTCATAAATCTCAGGATGTGTTTGGGTGGGTGCCTGAAGCCTCCTCACCCATAAGGCCTCTTCATAGCTCTTCTGACAGCCCTTGGCTGGCTCTGAACCCCCAGGGAAGTCTATGAGTGTGGAGGGTGCAGCTCAGACCTGGGGACTGCTTGGGGTGGGAGAGAGGAGGTGCAGACTCTTCTGCTACTCACCCTCTCCCTGGATCCTCCTGGGACACAGGGCCTCAGAGAGCAGACATCTCACTGAGCTCTCCCTATAGTGTCTGAGGGCCGGCAGGATCAGTGTGAGGCTCCCAGCGACCCCAAGTTCCCTGACTGCTCTGGGAAGGTGGAGGTAAGGCCTGGAGCTGAGGCTGGGCTGGGTGTGTGGGGAGGACAGCCACACACAGCCTGGCTCTGGGATCACCATCCTGTCTGGGCTGTCTGCTGCCAAGGGCCTCTGCCTGACCCTGGCACCAGCTGGCCAAAGGCAACCTCAGGGCAGTAGTTTCTCTACTGTGGACCCCTCTGGGTCACCAACTCAGACCCTCAGATGAGTCACCCATCAAAGCCTTCCATAATTTCTTTACAACCAGCAAACTACTGAATGGTGTCCTGCCCCTAGCAGCCTGATTCCCAGCAAACTCAGGAGTGGGCCTTCATCACTTCATCCTGTTCCTCTTGGTCCAGCCATAGCTGGGCTCAGGGTCCCCCAGGATCCGGGAGCCAGCTTCAGAACCATCCCTGCCTGTGTGATGACATCTGCCAATGTGGACAGCCCACTCACAGCCATAGAGCCAGGTCCTCACTGGTCCTGGATCCCAAAACAGTGGACCACGGTTCCCTTCTTTGGAGACCACTGTGGGGAACATTTCCTCATCCAGCCCTGCCTGCTTGAAGACCATCTTGTGACCTAGCCCCTAGCCAGGATCATAGGGATAAGGACTGAATGACAAAGGAGACAGGATAGCACAGCCCGTGTTGCTGCCCCTCCTGGCTCTTCCCAGAGCTCTGCTGTCCTGCACCCTGGCCTGGATGACTCTCTCAGGCTCTTCTTTCCAAAGCTGATCTCAGTGATCTTCAATGGCAAGGACAGGGGCCTGGGTCCTAGAGCTAGCTTCCTGCCTCAGTTGCTATTTTCTTCCCTTCCCCACTATGTCCTTAGGACAGGGCATGCTGTGTAGACCCTGTCTTGGGGACCTTGGGGTCTCTGGGAACATGTACACAGGGAGCCTGCTAGGGTAGGGTAGGTGTAGCTGCCACCCACCCAGGCCCACGCTTTCCACAGTGGATGCGTGCCCGCTGGACCTCTGACCCCTGCTACGCCTTCTTCGGGGTGGATGGCACGGAGTGTTCTTTCCTCATCTACCTCAGCGAGGTCGAGTGGTTCTGCCCCCCGCTGCCATGGAGGAACCAGACGAAGACTCAGATGGCCCCCAAAACCCTGCCTAGAGTCCAGGTAGGCATGGAGGTGTGCGGCCGGTAGGTTCCCCAGATGATCGGCCCAGGGGAGTGGGATGAAGCCTCAGACCAGCTCTGTAGGCATCAGACAGTAGTGGCCAGCCCGAGTGCTCGCCTCACCTCGTGAGAGACGCCACACACTGAGCCCTGCCTAAGGGCAGGCTGGGGCCAAGGGGCGCCCACTTAATGGGCCAGAATGATAGTAATAAAAGCTGCCATGTGCTGAGGGTGCTCTGTGTGCCAGACACTTCATTTATACTTAAGTTTCCCGGCTGTCCTGATGTGACTGCATTTAACAGATGACAAATCTGAGGCTCAGAGAGTTAATGGGTTCCAAGCGACAATGGCCCTGTCAAGAGGCAGCCAGGACCTGGTGCTGACTGCTTCCATCATCATTGCCTTCTTGATTTGTCTGGGACCCCTGGTGCTGTCATCTCCGGTCACCTTTCTGGACAGGCTCAGGGCAGGTGGTTGGCAGGAGCTAGACTAGGACACATCAGCTTAGGGGCAAGCACAGAGCCTCTTGAGCTTGGGCTCAGTGAGCAAAGCCAGAGCAGATCCAGCCTGTAGGTGGGAGTGGCTGCACGGCTGTGGGTCCTGGGCTGAAAGAGCTGAGGTCTGCCATGCTCCCCAGGCAGTTTTCCGGAGTAACCTCTCCCACCTCCTGGAGTTGATGGGCAGTGGGAAAGAGTCACTGATCTTCATGAAGAAGCGGGCCAAGAGGCTCACATCCCAGTGGGCGACAGCTGCCCAGCGCCTGGCACAGAAGCTGGGGGACATCCAGAGAGACCAGAAACAGGTGCGCCATCACCTTAGGGAGTGGAACCTGGGGAATCTTGGGTGACATTCTCAGGGCCTGTGGTTTTGAATTTGACCCAGAAGAGGCAAAGTGGGGATGTCGGTCACAGTGGATGCGGGCCAGATCCTAGCCTCTTGCTGGGCTGAGGCAGAATGACAAGCCCCTAAGGGTGCCTTTGGACATCCTGTTCTGGTCAGGGGGAAGTGTTTGGGCTGTTTGCTGGTCCCTTCCTCCATCTGTCCATCCATGCATGTAATAGAAAATTACATGGCTCTCACATCGTCCTGTTTGTTTCTTACAGAGTCCCTACCATTTCATGAAACTGTCTCTTGTCTGTGTTTACTGTTGTCCACCTCTTCCATCTGGAACGTAAGCTCTGGGAGGCAGGAATGTGACCACCCTATCTCCAGCACCTGATGCGGTCACTTTAGTGTCCCAAAGTACCCAGCCAGGTCCAGCATGGAGGCAGTGCCTGCTGCCACTGGTCTGCCTGGTGTCCTGGGGCCGGGGTGAGGCTGAGGGCTCCCCAATGCTTGACTCTCTGTATTCCATCGACCAGATCCTGGTGCACATTGGCTTCCTGACAGAGGAGTCTGGGGACGTGTTCAGCCCCAGGGTGCTGAAGGGCGGGCCCCTGGGGGAGATGGTGCAGTGGGCAGACATCCTGGCCGCTCTCTACGTCCTGGGCCACAGCCTGAGGGTCACCGTGTCCCTGAAGGAGTTGCAGAGGTGAGTGCTGGGGAGAGTGGCTGCAGGGCTGTGCTGGAGGCATGCTGGGAGCTGCTGCAGCACCTTACCCAGCCTCGTCCCCAGTTCCCTCTCCTGCCTGCTCCTTGTGCCCCTACCTCCTCCTCCACCCTGACACCTGCTCACACGTGAAGTGCACTAAGGAAGTGTATTTGCCTAGCACAGTTCAGTCTCCCCGCCTCCCTCTCTGGGAGGTGCGGGGTTTATGCTAAGGGACTGACAAAATTCTGGCTCCGCAGCTTGAGCCCCCCATGAGCATGTGGTCCCCTGTGTCCACCTTCCCAGTGGCCTTGCTGGTTTCTCTCTGGAGCTGGACTCCTTTGTGGGTCTGTTTATGAGGCTGGGGGTCGCTATGACTTGTAGGTTGCTGGGACTCATGAGTCAGGCTGCTCTTTCCCCAGTGTGTGCTGCGCTCTCAGGGTCCCCCGATGCCTCCCCATCCTGTTGCCATGTTTGCAGGGAGGATGAAGCTAAAAGGATGTAAGTGTGTGGGATGTCAGGAGGATAGGCGTGTGTGTGTGTGTGTGTGTGTGCATAATTATTTTTATCCACTCCGTCTATGGGATGTGGAAACACATACAATTTTTCTTCCTTTATTTTTATATTTATTATGTGATAGTTGTTATATATATAAGTATATATAAAATATATTACATTGCACACAAATAAAATGGTCTTTTGTGATGTTGCTGTCCACCTTTTTTTTTTTTTTTTTTTTTTTTTTTTTTTTTTTTTTTTTTTTTTTTTTTTTTTTTTTTTTTTTTTTTTTTTTTTTTTTTTTTGCAGAACTGGGGATTGAACTTAGGGCCTTGCACTTGCAAGGGAAGCAATTATTCCACTGAGCCATCTCCCAGGCCCTATTGCTGTCCGCCTTAAGGTGGCAAATATCACTGAGGGCCCTGTAGCCACCTGGACCCTCTTGTCCTTCCTCTTGCTCTCCCCAGCAACTGTAATTTAAATTTTGTGTTTATCCTCTGCTTTGTAAAGTAATTATTAATTAGGGGTTCTTTTTCATATTTGTGTATCCATAAGTAATGTGGCATAGTTTTCTGCTTAGTTTGGTTTTGTTTTGAGATTCATAAAAATGACATCTATTGCTGGGCTCAGTGGTGTACGCCTTTACTCTCAGCTGTGTGGGAGACAGAGGCAGGAGGATTGTGACTTTGAGGTCAGGGGGCCGGGGAAATAGCTCAATAGAATAAGCACTTGCCTAGCAACACAAGGACCTGAGTTCAATCCCCAGTCCTACCAAAAAAAAGTAAAAAAAGAAAAAAGAAAAAGGACTAAAGATGTACCTCAGTACTCTCTGGGTCTCGCTATACAGGGTCTTGCTATCCAGCTCCTGTACCTCAAAAAAAAAAAAAAGCATCTACTGTACCAACTTGTTTATTTTCACTTTTTATATTTCAAAGATTCAACCATAGTATATGTACAAGTGTACTGTATTATCTATCAGTGTTTCTTAGCAACTTTTTCTTACTGTAATTTTTTTTTTTTTGTACAATACATGCTGCAGTGGACACTCATGGGCATCCGTGGAAGAGTTTTCAGCTCAGTTGCACAATTTGTCCCACAGCTGGGAGCTATCCTGGAGCGCTTGTGTTGAACTCTCAGTATATCAGTGCAGTTGTCCAGGGACAGATTTCTCTATTGTATGTCTGAGAGACAAACTGTTTAATTGACACCTAATTGGCATCACTCTCTCCTGGGGATAGACTTAGGGACACAATTGCTGCTCTTGAGGGTGTGTGAAAACTCAGTCTCACAGGATAATGCTGGATTGTTTCCTAGCATGATTACAGCAGTATACATCTCACTAGTGGGTGGGCTTCTGTGGCCATGCCCCCATCTTCATGGCGGTTGAACTTTTTTTTTTTAATCATTTATTTATTTATTTGATACAGGGTCTCGCTATCCAGCTCAGGCTTGTAGTGATCCTCCTGTCTCAGCTTCCCCAGGAGTGGGATTGCAGGCATGAGCCACTATATCCCGTTTCAGTGGCTGGCACTGCATGCCCGGGGTTCTGGGATCAGAACAGAACCCAGGTCCTTGTGCTTGCCAGGCAGATGTTTAGACGCTGAGCTATCTCGCCGCCCCAGTGATCAGACAGAAGTGGTATCATGATTTGTTTTGTTATTGCTTAAACTGAATTTCCTAGGACCTGGGGAGATAGCTCAATAGAATAAATCCTTGCCTGGCAAGCACAGGGTCCTGGGTTCAATCCCTAGTACCACACACAAAAAAATTGAATTTTCTGACAACCAACAGGGTGAGCATCCTGCAATATATGTGTTTGCTATTGTTTCTTGACTAAAATGCCCTTTCATATCATTTGCTCACCTTTCTGCTGGGTCATTTTCTTTATCGAATTGTAGTAGTTATTTATATATTGAAAGTATAAACACTGTGTGAGTTATATCTGTTAAAAATCTTCTAATCTGCCTTTTAAAAATTTCTTTATGCCTCCCCTCAATAGAAGTGGTTAACTTAAACTTAGTCAAAGTTATCATCAGTCTTTGCTTTGTGAGTAGGGATATGTGCTCTGTGGAATTCTCCTTCTTTTCATTGTCATTTTGATGAGATTGTTCTGAGTTTGTTTGCGGGAGGTGGGGGGGCACAGCTAAGAAGCCCCAGTGTTGTTTGCATGTGAATCAACTCTTCTCATCAATCTGTTAACTTATCTTGGGTGGTTTTCAAGTGGAAATATGACTCGGCTCTGGAGCGGCCCGCGGTCTCCTCCGGTGCTGTAGGCTCCGCCCTTTCCCTTGGGTCTCTCATCCTGGCTCCCCATGCTGGTCTCTGTGCGCAGAGGAGAACGGTGGTGGGGAGAGAGCCAGCAGCCATCTCAGCTGTCTCGAAGGCCCAGGCAGCCACTCTGTCTCTGCAGTTCTTCCCTGTCACTCTGCCAGCAACCCAGGCGGAACATTAGGACCAGTTACACAGAGCAGGGAGAGGAGGCTGTGTTGCTGAACAGGCTAAGTGAGCTGGTGGTTTGAAGGTTTTTATCCTTGAGACTGGAATCATTCTTTTAGGTTAATTCAATTGTCTCCTGCAGGCTCAGTAACGATGAAAGGTGGCCGGCATGCCGGTGGTGATGTTGGAAGAAGCACAGCGCAGGTGGGGAGCAGACCCAGGGGGAGGAGGTCCCTACCATGAGACAGACACCCCTGTCTGTGCAGGCCGAGTCTCAGCCCAGCAGTGCAAGCCAGGTGGGAGCTGTCTTCTAGAGCGGGTACTGCAGTCACAGGAGCTGCAGGTGCTGGGAGAGGCAAACGGCACCCGTTTGTGGCTTGTAGATCCAGCTGTTCGTGCTCGGAGCTGAAGTGCGCCTGCTCATCTTCTGCCTGTACCCACTTCTGTGCCCACGCTGTGCCCGCCCCCAGCTGAACAGAGCTCAGGGAGGCGCTGATGCTGTCTGTGGAGCTGAATGCTGCAGAGGTCTCTGGTGCTGGAGATGAGGAAAAGAAGCTGTCCTTCCGTGGTCTGCAGGCTTCTTGAGAGAAAGGCAGCTGGAGCAGGGTGAATGGAGAGGTCAGCCAGCCAGGGCCAAGGAAGCTTGTGGAGCTCATGGTCAGTCCTGCAGCTCTCCTGGAGCTGGACCTGCCTCAGAGAAAACAGAGAGGCACAGTCTGGGTGGTCTTCAAAGGCCCTAAATGCCTAGCAACCCTTATGAGTAGGAGCGCCTTCAGTCAGAGCTCCCCACCCTCAGTTTATTTTATGTATTTATTTTTATTTTTTAATAGATTGCAAATTGAAAATAAATTATTTACAAACATAAATGAATATAACAATAAATATTGTCCAAAATAAAAATGAAGAAAGAATTTACAGATCAGTCATAATAGTTTGCTCTGTCAAAACCAAGCTTATATTCATATAATTAGAATTCTCAAAGTAGAAAGAAGTAGGCAATAAATAGATTTAAAATTTCTGAATTTAGTTCAATTTATACCACATTTCCAAAAAAAATGAACCTTTGCACAAGAAATTTAAATAAAATCATACCAAGATACACAAAAATGAAATTGTACAAAATTTATTATAAACAAAAAAATGATTAAAACATATACATATAAATTAGCTATGGAAGAACAAAATTAAATAGCATCTTATTCCATGTTAGAAAAAAAGACCAAGTGTGTAAGAAACTAGACTAATTAAAGGATTGAAAGAAAAAAAAATCTATCCTCCTTGAATTTTATACTTAGCAAACATACCTTTGAAAACTAAAAGTAAAATATTTTCTAGTTATACAAACTTGAAATATTTTAATACCTCCAGACGTAGCATATAGGAAATAACAAAGAGCATAATTCAAAAGGCAAGAGAAGTTGCAGTATGCTCCTGGATGAACAATAAAGAGCTCTCAAAAGTGATAGTTATGCAGGACTATATAAAATATGTTAGGTGAACCCTTATTTAAAAGGTCATTTTTTTTTTTTTTTTTTTTT
>PVKA01019347.1:0-10434 GCA_004027165.1 Ctenomys sociabilis | reverse complement strand
GTGTGTATAAAGGACAGAGAAGAAATAATATAAAGTCAACAGAAAATGGAAATATACTTTTTAAAGTTTCTAATACTAGGAGAAGATATCATATGATGTCTTTTAGACAAATTGTAATTGAAAGATATATCTTAAAACAAAAATTAAGATTAAGAAATATTCAGAAAATTAAATACTAATTAATTAAAAATTAAATGTTTCAAAACAATTGAACTAAGAAAAGTTTTTATGATAGTAAAGAAGTACTAAGAATAATAAAACATAAGATAAATGCTGGAATCACATATAAATGACCATCACTTCTGACAGTTTGGGGACAGGATATCACACAAAGTTCTAGTGTGTTGTGAACATGGATAATGACCATGACACTTACTGGTGGCCAGGTGTCACTTGTGGGACTGAGCTACAACTATTTCCTTGAAATCCACCCTGTAGACCCATATGGAATCATGACCCATGGGGTGCAAGAGAAGTCCATTTGTAGAATGTGCTGGTGGAAATATTTTGTTGCTGTACACAAGAGAGTAACTGAAAGACTACTACTGTATATCTCTTACTCTCCTGTGTTTAATTGTTTGCCCTCTTTCTCACCCTCAGTTTAGATGAAGTTGTGTTTGTCAAACCACTTGTGCAGCCTGATTGATTCTTCCCTTCTGACTAGGCAGGATCCAGGGCAGAGAGATGAAGTTGTCTTTCTGTCACCACTCCTTGAAGGGCTGGAGGGCTGACTTGAGGAGCAGAGCAAACAGGTCTCCTGGAGAGGCAAGCAGTTAACTCAATCCTCAGTCTCAGCAGGTGCTGAGCTTCTGTTCTTTCTCAGCTCCTGCCCTAGTGCTAAGCACTGCGGGGCTTCTGGATACTCCCCAAAGCCTGGCTCTGAGCCTGTGGTGGAGAGAGGGCAGCCACTGCCAGGTGACTACCTTTAGGAGAAAAAAGTAGTCACATGAAAACTGCCCAGATCAGCACATGCCCCTTTCTGCTCCCTTTCCTTACTCATAGGGCTCTTATGTCACAGATTTTTGTGTCACTGGAAAGCACGGGTCCTTGCTGAGGTGATGATGGAAATTAACACTGGGGCAGCACGCATGTACAACAGGGCTTAATTGGGAAGTTTGTCATAGAAAAGAAACACAGCTAACTGTCTGGGCAGGCAGCCCCAGGAAGAGACAGCAGTTGGCTATGCCACGGACGTTGACCTGGCTCCTCTACACACACTGACAAACCTAATGAAGGGCATATCCCACTTGTAGGGGGTCCCAAAGGCATGTCATTAATTAATCATAGCTTCTTTTCCAAAATGGGCAGGGTCATCTCTGGACAGGGTACAGTTTAGATACTGTGCAGAGGTAAATTTACACATGGGCCAAAGATGGGCTTAAGGGTGTGGTATGACCTCCTCTGGGAAGAGGTTTTCCTAGGGAAATGCATTCTAAGGAAGGTACGGTGAAGTTTTGGCCCAGGGCATCACCATCTTTGGTTGCACTGATCTTGTCCAGCCACCCACATGGTCCATGACCTACAGTAACTCAGGTGCTTAATTGGCAGCTTGATTTGCTTCCACCCCCTCCACTTTTTATCCAAAGTTGCAGTTGCCTGCTTGTTTTCTTGCAGACTGTTACTTAGAAGTCCTGCCGATGTCTCTTTGTCTCAGAAGCACACATGCACATACACACAAGCATGTGCTTGCACACACAGTGCACACCCACCCAGACACACACATACAGAGGTGCATGCATGAATGTTCATGTACAGGCTCATGCACAGGCCCACGCAGCCTCTGCAATCACCTGTGAGTGTACACGTGTAGCCGTGCACATCTCCTGTATACATATGTATATCTACATGCACAAGCCACCTCCTCACACCTCATAGAACCTCAGTGTCTGTCCTTGAAGGCTTCACTGCCTGCAGGGCTCTTGCAGAGCTGGATTCCCAGAAGCAGGGGCTCCAGGGATGTGTGACCCCACCTCTGACTTGCAGCTCTGTAGGAGGGCAGGCCCGGGGCTGTGCTTGGCTACTTAGCCCTCTGTCCCCTGTGGGATGTCTATATGAATGCCCACTCTTGCTCAAGCAGGGGCAGAATGGTATAAACAGCTCAACCCCCTCGGGATATCCTTAGGAAGGTGATTTCTAAATCTGTTACCAAATACAATTGAAAAAACAACTAAGAGAGTAAAGATAAAAAACAAAACTGCTTTTCCCAGGAGAGCTCCCTGGTCAGGCCTACAAGATTAATAGCATGGACAGGGTTGGGAAGGCGCACAAAGTGGGAACTGTCAGAGCCTGCTGCACAACTCCTGAAGGCCTTGCTTGGGTGTATTCCCATGATGGGGCCCCACTCTTGGTCTCTGATTTAATTAATCTGGGGTCAATATTTTAAAGCTCCAGGGCATCGAGATTTGAGAAGTAGAAAGGCTGGAGGCTTCCACCTTTTTGAGTGCCACAGCGTGTCTCCACTTGATACACCACCTGGGTAGGAGTGGAGTTGAAACACTGCAAACTGTGAGTTGATCTGCTTGCTTATGCAAACGCAGTGTCCCCTGCATAGAGCCTGAGGGGTGGGTTTAGGCTTGGGGTGGGAGTTCAGCCCTGGTAGACTAGTAAAAAGATGTGAGATTCCTCCCAGGTCCTTCCCTGGGGAGGCACCGAGGATGTCTGGGTATAGGGCTTGGCCATGCTTTATAGGTGTAGGGGTGAGGGCAAGTAAGATATGCAAGCCTGAGGGGAACCTATGCAGATGGTCTCAAAAAGGAAGCCTCTTGCATCCTGCTTATAAGTTTAGGGCTTTAGAGGGGGACCTGCTGGCCCAGAATAAACTATGTGTGTCCTCTTTCTTGGCCGTATGTTGCTTTTCTTCTTTCTTCATAAAGTGGGGCTACTGGCTGCCATAGGTAGAGGTACAGTGACAGAGGTGAGGTGCCACTGGGGTCACACTGACTGTACCTAAATATAGGCCTTTCCTGGAAAGGAATAATGAAATATAGCTGACCATGGGTGACTTTCCCAGGGTTGCTATAACAAAGGACCATTTCCCTGGGTAGCTTAAACAGTGTTGGTCTTCTTACTGTTCTGGAAGTTGAAGAGGTACTAAGTGTCAGTGGAGCTGGCCCCTTCTGCCTGTTGCTGGGTTCTTTGGTATCCCCTGTGTGCATGCATCATTACAATCATCCTGGCCTTTGTCTTTGCCCCGCCCTGTCCCCAGTATGGCATGTAGATGTGTGGATGTCCCCTGCTACAGGGACACCAGTCACACTGGGTGAGGGCTCACCCTGGTGACCTCATTTTAACTTCATTATTCCTGTACAGATTCTGTCTCCAAATAAAGCCACATGCTGAGGAGCTGGGGTAGGACTTTCACATAGGAACAAGGGGGTGCGGTGTACCCTCATAAGAAGCTGGTAGGCATTTGAGCCTAAATGGGTCCTGGAAGGGGACAGCATGGGCCACACATGGATCCTACAGGAAGAAGCAGGGCATGGGCCTCGCTTCTCAGCCCAGGCACTGCACAGGCTCTGCTGGAAAGCCGCTCAGCTGCAGGTGAGGGGAATCTGAATTCTGAGAGTCTCAGCTCTGATCCTATGACCAGTCCCCCTTGGCTGCAAAATGACCCATGTGGGGAGGCAGCAGGACAAAGGCACAGCTTGTACATTTGTTGTAGTTCATTCACAGATGCTCCTGGCAGCTGTCGCGAAGCCAATGAGTAAGCAACAAGGCTGGACAGATGAGCTGCCTTTTCTCCGTTCCTTGTGTTTTGGCGTTTTAATTAACCGGCTCACTGGAGGGCTATGTCGGGGCAGTGCGCAGAATCCACATCTGGCTTTGCTGCTGCAAGATTTTCCTGGGTGAGGGAGGTGACATGTAGGAACAATGTCCTCTGATAAGACTGCAGTGAGACCGCATCCGACGTCTTGCTTTTGCCTCTGCTGAGCACGCAAGGACAGAGAGGTGAAGCCAGAGCCGCGTCCCTCTGCTGCATCTCTAGTTGCCACCATAAGTGCCGGGATCCGTGGTAGGCCTTTGAAAGTGAAGTTTTCCCCTTCCTGCCTGCCGAGAATCAGCTGTGCTCATCAATTTTATTTGCATAATTTCAAGCATCATTAATAGTACATGGCATGAGGAAAAATGAGTGAGCTCTTCCTCCATCCATGAGTGAAATTGGGTTTAGTAGAAAATTAGTTGACTTAACTGGCGAATGATGAAAGCCGGAGAGGAGAATGTTTAAATAAGGAGGAGGAGGAGAGAAAACTCGGCTGTCCAGTGCTCAGCCAGGCTGGGAATTGGTCTCCAATCTGGAGATGTTTGTGCCAGGGAAAGTGCAGGGAGGGTCCCCAGGGAGCAATGAGGCAGGGACCCGAGCTGCCTCTGTGCTGCCGTGTTGTGCTACAGCAAGCACCTGGTCAGATGCTGACACCACACTCAGCCTTCTCAGGCTCCTGATCCATTCACGGTCCTGGGACTTGAACCCAGGGCCTCGAGCCCAGGGCCTCATGATGCCAGGCAAGTGTTTTTCCACTGAGCTACATCTGCAAGCCAGATCTACAAGCAAAAGCAATCTCTATTGTTTGTAAATTTCCCATCTGTGGTATAGCAAGAGAAAATGGCCTGAGATAGGGGTACAGGGAGAAGAGAAAGGCACCGAGTTGGGGGGGGGGCTGTGGGAAAGATCTTGAATTAGGTTGGCGTATGTTGAATTAGAGATGGTGCATAGCTCAGAGGAGGTGTGGAGTGGGGTCCCAACCTTGGCAGTCAGTGTGGCCAAACACAGGGGTGTGTGAAATGGCCCGGCTGGCAGAGCCTACCGCACCTCAAGGCCTCTTAGGAGAGGTGCTGGGCATGGAGGATGGGATGGAGAGGGCAGTAAGGAGGCAGGTGCGGAGGAGGAGCCTCGAGGGGGCGGGGCAGCCTTGGTACGGGGTGCTCCTTAAATGGTCAAGCAAGAAGACTGAAAGCTTCTGAGGAATTTGGGTCCGAGAAGTCCCTTTCCACCCTAGAAAGAGATTTTGGTTGTGTTGTTGGTTGTATTTTGCTGTGCTGGGGTGGGGGTTGCTGGAAAACAGCAGCCTGAGAACAGAGGTATCCCGGAGGAGTTCCTGCGTTGTTCTTCCGGCTACCCTTGGTCACAATGACCACAGGCTGGAGTGGTCTGAAAGAGAAATTGAGGAGCTCCCATAAAAAGGTCATGTCAAATGGCAGTGGGAGAAGAGGCTGGCAAGGAGGGGACTGAACATGAACAGTCAGGGAACCTGGAAAGTGCCACCCAGAGAAGGGGAGAGAGGAGAGCAGAAGCTATTGGGAGAGGGGATCTACAGGGGGACACAGGGCTCCTGGGGATCCAAGCGCCACTGGCAGGGGCTTCAGTAACAGAGAGGTGGCAGCGTCCAGGATGCTCAGGATGCAGGTGCTGGGTGGAGCCAGAGGGGTGACAGGATGCTACAGCATGCTCGCGGCTCAAGCTGTCTGGTCCTGTGTTCCCATGTAACCATATGTGTCCAGGGAAGCCAAGATCCCTCATCATGAGGCTGGCGAGGCTCAGACCCAGTGTGGGTTGGGTGAGTTCCTTCTAGGCTCTGATTGGAGCCTCTTCCTGCTTCTCATGCCTCAGGCCTCCCCTCCTCCTCATGTTCACCCCGTCTTCCCCCTGCTCAGAGTCATCACCAGTCACACTGGGTTAGAGCCACCTTAATGAGTTCACCTTAATTTGATTGCATCTGCAAATCCCTATTTCTAAATAGGGTCCCATTGGCGGGCACTAAGGAGATTCTAGTGCCTTTGGGGAGGCAGCTTGGAACAAAGAGATGACCCCAAGGACCAGTCCGGGCACTGTATAGGAAATAGAAAAGCCCTAGGCCAGCCCTGCCCCGACTCTGAGGCTGGAAGCCGCGCTGACCCCTTCTCTCCGTGGCACCTTCCAGGTTCCCTGACTGTCTATGACAGGTGCCCTCCTTGCCAGCCTTCTCTCCCACTGCCATTTGACATGACCTTCTTGCTCCCTGACTTTGGTAGAGGAAGAGCACAAGCCCTACTCCCTTGCCGAGAAGCCACAGCCCCTGATGCTCCCCTGCAAGAGCTTCAGAGGCCAACCCTTCTCCCAAGGTCTTGTCTGATGCCCTGTGTTCTCTCCGCCCGACTGGCTTGTACAGAGCCTTTGTGACAGCCAGCAATTTTGGTGATTTGGACAGCAGGGAACTGAGAAGCTGCTCCAGTGCATGGCCAGCCTGGCCTGCAGGACAGAGGCTGGAGCACTCAGCAGTAACCAGCCCATTACATAAACCTGCCTGGTTGCAAGAAGATGCGCAGGAAGAGCCCAAGGGCCAAGCTGCCTTCTTCCCACAGCAGCGGCTCTGGGCAGAGCTGGAGGGATGAGTCTGCGGTTTCATCTGCTCTCCTGGGAGCTCAGCCCTATTCTTAGCCCTGAGCTTGCTTATGAGGAAAGAACACTAGGGAAAGGAGCCTTAGCCTTGGCCACTGTTCAGTGTGGAGAGGTGCCACTTCCTCAGTTTCTCTTTCGGACCCCTCCAGCCTGTGGTCATTGTGACCAAGGGTAGCCGGATGTGCTCTGTTGCCTGCCTTTAGAGCTGTTTCCTCTGAGCCACAGACTGGGGGCCCTGGGGGCTCCCCTTTGCTGTGGTCCTGGAGCTCCTGAGGGCAGCAGGGCATGAGTTGAGGATATTCAAGAATGTCTGCCTTTCCAGGAGTTGGGAGCTGAGGATGGCATCACAGTGGCATCATGAGGCTTCTTCTACTGGGCACAGGATGGTCCGCCTGTTCTTGGCAGGAGAAGAACACCTTGTAGAGAGTATAATTCCTTTCTTGTTAGTGATGCTAACCTCTGGGTCCCTGAGCAGCTCATGAGAAGCCCAGCTGAACCCTGGATTTCCACTGGTGCTCTGGGGAGGAATAGCAATGGGCTACAGCAAGGAGAGGTGGCAGCGTCCAGGGTGCTCAGGATGCAGGTGCTGGGCGGAGCCAGAGGGGTAACAGGATGCTACGGTGTGGGTGTGCTCGTGTAGCCATATGTTTCCAGGGAAGCCAAGATCCCTGTGTGCCCTGTAGCATCAGAGCCACAGCTCTTTGAGCACTTTGTAGGAATTCTTTTTAATTAGGTCCTTCCCACACAGAGAAGAGAGAATGGTTTGTTCCAGAATTTAAGCACTACCTGGAGAGGTTATTTCTAGCGGTTATTTCAGACCAAAGGCACAGAGAATTTTTAGCTTAGGAGACTGTGGAGATTGAGCAGTGTGCTACAGGCTTGGCGGCAGGCCCCAGAAGGACTCCTTCTGGTGCAGGGCCACCCGGCAGTGTCGTGCTGGAGCTCAGGCCCTATGATACCTTCCCCTGAGCCACAATTCAGCATGATGATTCCTGAGGAAATTTTGTTTCCTACTGGTCCTAGGTTATCTTTTCCTCCTCCCTCATCCCACTTACCCATCCTGTTCTTTGATCTTGTAACAGAAAGCAATCCCTCCCTGGATATTTGCTGAGCCCCTGTATTCTCTGTGGCTGACCAAGAGGCCAGGTGGGGGACCACCATGCGGGGAGCGTAGGGCCCAGGAGCCAGGGATGTGAGTGAGGTGGCCTTTTTCTTCTATTTAAGCTAAACTGCATCTCACATAAAATTTGTCATCTTAATCATTTTTTCAGGGAGTTGGTCAGCAGCCTTATGTACTTTCAATGTCACACAGCCGTTGTCACCATCCGTCCCCAGAACTCTCCTTGCAAAACCCAGACTCCTTACTGGTTAAATAGTGCCTCCACCACCCCCCGCCCCTGTCATATCCCCCTACTCCTGCATGGCTTAGGCTGGGTCCAGAAGCGGGACCTGCACAGGACCTGTACAAAGGCTCCATTTCCTTGGCTCCATTTAGACTCCCACTCCAGTGGCCTGGGACATTGAGAAACACACCGTTTCCTGGCCGCCTGCCACCCCCTCATGCTGGTGGGCTGATAGAGGGGTCAGTGGATGTGTTAAAGTATCTTCCTGCTGAATCCCACCCTGCTTCCTCACTCACTGCTCTTGGGGGGCTCTGAGACCCTCCACTTGACCCAGCCCTGGCTACATGTCTGCTGGAAATGGGAACTGGGCCGTGGAGATTGGGGGGCAGGGTTGGAGAGCCTGTAGAGTGGAAGCCCTGTCACGCTTCCCCCTGCACCTTTGGCTGGAGGTTGTTGGAGGCAGTGTTTTTCAATTCTGCCGATGCTCCAGCCAACCACTTAGTGTAAAATTGCCCATAAAAGTGAACTTGGATTACAGGTGATAAACCTACGGCCTGTTCTTCCGTAGCTGACCCTTCTGCTCTCTGTGGGCGAAGCCCTGGTTCCTCGTAATGAGCAATGAGGCCACCTCAGCAGGGTCACCTTAAATGGAAACCATGTCCTCTGGGCCTGGAGACCACAGCCTTCTCATAAAGATCTCCCAGAAAGGGGACCCAGCATCCCTGGGCCTTGTGTCTCAGTCTCTCTCCTGCTCTCTATGCAGACCCTCACATTATCTGTGGGAGCACCCACACCCCACATGGGGTGGAGCCCCAGCCTGCGGCTCCTTATTCCCTCTGTCCAGACAGGCACTTGTAGGCCGTGCTTCACATGCCAAGACCAGTGTTTCCCAGGGCCACTGGAGCAACCATTTGCTGCTTCTTTCCCAAACACAGCAGATACCTATTGGGTTGGGTCTTGTCCCCCCCACCCCCGACCTTTCAAAGGTGATCAGGCTGTGCCCTCAGGAGCCCCCCGTGGAAGGGAAGTGACTTAGTCCCCAGGTGTGTTCAGGTGTGGACAAGACAAAGAATAAAGATCAAGGGGTGGGGGTGATACTTGGCTCTAGGTAGCCTTCCAGGTGGAGGGCAGTTTTTTCTGAAGAGGGCACTGCTCCATGGACACTGAAGGCCCAGAGGGGAGGACAGTGACCAGGACTTGGAAGTTTCCTTTGCGCTGGGTATCAGGAGTGAGAGAAGCAGGAAGTGTCCATCTTGTTTTAGATGGCTGCTGGTGACCGCTGCTCTGGTCCTAGCTTCCCCTCCGCACTAACCCCAGCCCCCTTTTATGATTTTGTCAGACTTCGCCTTCACAGGGAGTGGAGTGCCTGTGTGCACAGCACCCAGGTCTCTGTGTCTGGGCCCAAGGGGCGCCCCAGGGTGGAGGTGGCCCAGTGGGAACGGGTGATGCGCGCAGGGCCCTGCCGCCCACCCAGCCAGCTGTCTGCTCATTCCATGTACACAGGTCCTGTGCCGCAGGGTGCAGCAAGGGCCTGGAGTTCTGGCAGTGTTAGTAGGGACAGAAGGGTCCTAGCAGTGCGGTGCAGAGGGTGGGGGTGGGGAGGCTCAGCACCCTGAGGTGGGGCGGGTGTAGGAAGACCTCCCTAGAAGAGGCAGGCGAGGCTGGAGGTGTGCAGGTGATCTTGAGATGGTGGGTCAGAGGTTCTCAGGCCGACAGTGGGGTGGTGGGGGACTCAGCTTCCAGAGGCAGTGAAACTCCCAGAGGCTTCTGTCTCACCGTAGGCAGCAAACAGACTGGACCCACATCTCTGCCGGCAGCCCAAGGCCCTGACTACCTAGATGTTGCTGTGGTCTGCCAAGCATCATTGTGCTGACATTCAGTGGGTCTGGGAGGCAGGAGAGCCCCTCCTGTGCCAGTGTGGGCCCTGGTGCCCGACTACCTGGGTTTCCAACCCAGCTTGTCTTTCCTGGTTGTGTGTGATCCTGGATAAATTACTAAACCTCTCTGTTTCCAAATCGGTAAATGGGAACAGGTTGTGAGTGGGTCTAATATCATACATGAAATGCATCCATGAGTTGTACTGAAAGATCAGGAATGGTGCTGGTGTTGAAAATGTAGCCATAAAGGTGACAAAGAGGATGGCACCTGGGTGGGCCAGGGGACATCCTGGGGGACATCTCCCAGGACAGAGCAGCCACCTGCTGCTGCCCATCTATCCTCAGGGGACCTAGGGTTTAGAACTGAGGTCAGGAGAATGGTGGGTGGAGGAGTCAACAAAAGGAAGCTTTGGAGATGGAAGAATGCACGTTGCCTGGAAACCAACCAGAACTGTGGGACAGTTGCGCTGGTTCCTGAGCAGCTCCCAGACCCACCAGGCCACCTGGGAGGGGTGGCCACCTGCTTCCCCCGTTCTGCATGGAGCTCAAGGGCTCATTTTTGTGTTCTTTCATTTATAGCTATCACTGGGTGAGGAGTGAGGATGAGGGACTGGGGCCTGTCCTCCACCTGGCACTTCCAGAACCCCAGAGCAAAAATGACACCTCTTCTTGGGCCATCAGTGTAACCCCTAGAGTTTGGGGGATGAGAAAGACAGTGCTTCACACAGGAAACACAGGGCTGCCCTGCGGTGTAGAGTGCAGAATACTCTCTGAAGCTGGAAGCACCACCAAATATTTCATGCAGTCTCCTGGAGACTGGGAGCTGCTTCCTGAAAAAGCC